>PVKE010019275.1:0-28645 GCA_004027555.1 Craseonycteris thonglongyai | reverse complement strand
AATATAAAAGTGAAAGTAACAAAGACACAGAGACCTATGGACACACCCAATAGCTTGGTGATTGCCAGAGGGAAGGGGAGGAGCGGGGAGGGAGAGTGGAAGGGGAAGCGGGATAGGACACCAGTAGTATGGACACAGTCAATGGTTTGGTGGTTACCAGGAGAGCGGGGGTCGGGGGGGGAGATTGTGGGGGGAGGTGAGAGTGGGCACCAGATATATGGTGATAGAAGGGGAACTGATACTGAGTGATGGGCACATAATACGATGCATGAATGATGTGATGTGGACTTGTACATCTGTAAACTATCTAATTGTTACCAACTAATGTAACCTCATTAAATTTAACAATAAAAAAAAAAAAAGAATTACCTTTGCTCAAGGATAACTGAATAATTTGGACAACAAAAAAAGTAAATATTTAATTATCAATTAGCTTTTAAGGAATAAACAGTATCAGTAAAAGTAAGCTCCAAAAAGAAGCTGAGGGAAATCTACTGATATTCAGAGGAGAAAAGAGAGAAACAGAAAACTGATGTTGCTTCTAAGTCAACTCTGAAGGCACAGTTTGATACCCTCTACAGGCTACGTAACTGTGCAATGCTGCTTTCGGACATAAAACCATTGATCTCAGCAGTCCAGATGACATTTAACAAATAGTAACAGAACCAAATAGCCCTGGCACGCCAGTGGTTATTCTATTACTGTAAAAATGAATATACCTCCATTCTTTCTTGTTTAACTTCATCAATTTCATCATCTTCAAACATTGCCAAGAGTTCTCCTGTTTGGTCAATAGAGTTGAAAAAGTCTTGAGCAATTTTCTGTCTTTTGTTTGAATTATTACTGCCACTCAATTTGTCTGCATACAGATAAGGAAAGGAAAAAAGAAATTTAATAGGTTTAACATTAGTAATAATCATTACATGTACTGAATATAAAATTCAGAATTGAAATTCTCTCAAAATAACTTTTAAAAGGAGAATCTTTGCATCTTATACAAAACTATCTTACAGAATTAGATAATTTATTCATCTCATAAGACTGAGAGAATAAAATGAAATTATCAGTGACCACAATACATGTGAATGGATTGATTAAAATTCCTTACAAAAGAAAAATGCTATGGCAGGCCTAATTAAGAAAATAAATAAAAACAAAGTCATAAAAAGTGATAAAAAAAGATGAAATACAGCCATTTATGACAACATGGATGAACCTTCAGATTATCATATTAAGTGAGATAAGTCAGACTGAAAAAAATCAAGAACCATATGACTTCACTTATAGGTAGAATATAAAATTGAGTGTAAAAACGATGCAAAAATACTCATGAACATAGTTGATAGTTTAGTGGTTACCTGAGGATAAGGGGGGAGGAGAGGGGGACATCAATTACATGGTGATGGAAAGAAAACTGACTGTGGGTGGTAAGCACATAATACAATATATAGATGGATGTAATGTAGAATTGTATGCCTGGAAACTATGTAATTTTTACCAACCAATGTTATCCCAATAAATTTAACAATTAATTAAAAAAAATAAAAAAGTCATCAAGATTGAGACAAGAAATTAAAAGAAGAGAATATTACATACACTACTGTAGCAACATATTTAAAATGTAAAGGACAAGCTGTTTTTTTTTTAAATCTTGTGAGATAAAACTATACTTATTTAAAAGCAAAACACAACTCTAGAAAGTTATTGCAAAAGGTCATGAATAAATGTAATACTGTAATAGATAATTAGTACAGCTTAATACATAAAGTATCAGTGTAATTTAGTGAGTGAGGAAGAACTAGAGTATTTCTTAATGGGATAAATTATATGTTCATATACCAAATAAAGACAACCCTTTTCACCTTAGGGTGAAAGCATCCCATCTTTCACCATTAAGTATGATTCTAGCTGTTAGTGTTTCATAGATGGCTGTCTTGGTTAGTTTGTGCTGCTATAATAAATATACTATACCATATACTGGATGGTTAAAAAATCAAACATTTATTTCTTATAGCTCTGGAGGCTTGGAAGTCCAAGGTCAGGTGCTGGTAGACCTCCTGTCTGATGAGGGCCTGCTTCCTGGCTTGCATGGCTAGCATGTATACTCACATGGCAGAGAGCAGAGAATGAAAGCAAGCTCTCTCATGTCTCTTCTTAGAAGGGCACTAACTCCATTCACGACATCTCCTCCTCAAGACTTACTTTCCAAAGGCTTTATTGCAAAAAATAACATCACACTGGGGATTAGGCTTCATCATATGATTAGGGGGGAAATAAACATTCCGTTCATAACAGTGACCTTAGTCAGATTGAGAAAGTTCCCTTCTTTTCCTAGTTTAAGTGTTCCTCTCATGAATGCCTTGATTTTGTTTTTGAATGATTATTCTACATTAGCTGAGATAATCATGTGGTGTTTGTACTTTATTTTATTAATATGATGTATTATACAACTTGTTTTCTACATTTAAAACAATCTTCCATTCCTGGGATAAATCCCATTTGGTCACGATGTGTGTTTTCACATGTTGCTGGATTTAGTTTACTAGTATACTGTTAAGGATTTTTACATCATATTCAAAAAGATGTTAGTTGGCAGTTTTATTTTTTCTTTACTTGTGACATCTTTGTATGGATTTCAAATCAGAGTAATATTGTTCTTTTAGAGAGAGTTGGGAAAAATATTAATTGTTCTTTAATTATATGGTAGGATTTATCAGTGAAGTGATCTGGACATGCACTTTTCTTTGGGGAAAATTTTTCAGTAAATAATTCAAACTCGTTTGCCATAACAAACTATTTATAGGTCCATTCAGATTTTCCATTTCTTCTTGATGCAGTTTCAGTAGTTTTTGTCTTTACAGGAAAGTAAATATCTACAGAATCGGTTGTTAATCATATTATTTACCATTTCTTTTTGTAATCTGATTCACCACCTTATTCCAATAAAGCCTTGTTACTACCCATCTTGCTTATGTTTTTAGTGTCAAAAATATTACATATCTATGTTACAGACCCAACATTATAATGATATATATATTGTCTTACACAAATATTTTAAGATCAGTTAAGGAAAGAAAGAAAAATAAATATGCAAATATACATTGTTTTATATTTACCTGCATGATTATCTTTACAGGTGCTCTTGTTTTGTGTGTGGGTGTGGATTCGAATTATTATCTGGCACAACTTGCTCTCATCCTAAAAAGCTTCCTTTAGCATTTTTAACCCTTTTCCTGTTTGTCCCACAAATACTCGCCAGCAGAGCTTGTGCTTACAGCATCTAACCTGAGACAACTAATGGATTACAGCCCTAACCTTAACCCCCAAATTATTAATCATATACATTTCTGTTACATTAGGATGAGACAAGTTCTGTTGGGAAATAACGCCTAGAACAGATTTTATGTTTTATTTTCACATTGAAAACCAGTCAGATTTGCTTCAGCCTCAAAGAACGTGTTTATATAAAATTAAATGAACATGGCAAGTAGGCTGCTCTTGCTTTTTGTTTTTCTAAATGGGAAAAGGGCTAATATGGATATGCTAGCAAGAAATTCTCCCCGTTTTTGTTTATCTAGAAATATCTTTATTTTCCCTTCATTTTTTTTTTTTTTTTTAAGAAATGTCAGGTGGTTTTTTTTTTTTTAAGATTTTATTGATTTTTGACAGAGAGAAACAGAGACAGAGAGAGAGACAGAGAGAAGGTGGAGGGCCCAGAGCAGTCTCCATAGTTGACAGCATTAGTTTTCCATATAGTTTCACTCCACAGGTGGGCACAGGGCTGCGCAGGGCAGGAACTGGGCCGGGAGCCTCCCACATAGGTCCCGGCAAGAACTGAACTGGAGGCACACCCCAACTCAGCATGTGGGTCCACATGGGCCAGGGCTGGGATTCGATCCTCGGTCCTTGGGGCCCCAAAGTGAGCGCTTTACCCACTGAGCCATCCCAGCTTTCCCTCCCTTCATTTTTGAAAGATAGTTTTGCCTGATATGTTATTTTTGTTGACTTTTTTTTTTTTTTAAGTCTTTGAATATGTAATCCTGCTGCTATATGACCTATAATATAAAAGAGAATCAGCTGTTAATAATATTGTTGGTGTTCTGTTGTATGTGATGAGGTGCTTTTCTCTTGCTGTTTTCATGGTTTTCTTTTTCTCTTTGTTTTACAACATACCTACTAGAATGTGTCTGAGTGTGGATTTGTACGTGTTTAGTCCGTTGGAGCTTGTTGGGCTGTTTGGATGTGTAGATTAATAGTTTTCATCTAAGTTGGGAAGTTTTTAATCATTATTTCTTTAAATATTTTTTTCTGTTCCTTTTTCTCTTTTCTTTTCTTTTGGTAATCCCATTATGCATATGTTGGTTCAGTTAATGGTGTCTCATATTTCTCTGAAGTTCTTTCAATTATCCTTCATTCCTTTTTTCTCTTAGATCTCTAGATCACATAATATTTACCAATCTGTCTTCCAGTTCATGAATTTTTTTTTCTGTCAGTTCAGTTACTATTGAGTCCTCATATTAAAGTTTTCTTTTCTGTCATTGTACTTCTCAACTCCAGAACTTACATGTTTATTTTTATAATTTCTATTGTTAATTGATATTCTCTATTTTGTGAGACACTGTAATTATACCTTCCTTTTGTTCTTTAAACATCGTTTTCTTTAGTTCTTTGAACATATCTGTTAGGTATTTTGAAGGGCTTGTCTGCAAAGTCCAGCATCTGGACTATCTGTGTTGTCTGCTTCCAACACATGCCTGTTTCTTTGTATATCTAGTATTTTGTGGCTGTGCTGTTGAAAATGGATATTTTAGGTAATATGTTATGGCAATTCTAGAAAATAATTCCCTCACTTCCTGGGCTTGTCATTGTTTGCTTGTTAATTTGTTTAGCGACTTGCTGGACTAGTTCAATACAATCTCTTTTCCTTGCAGTGTGCAGACTCAGATGTTGCTCCTCACAGGGCACAGACTTGAGAATGGAAATAGTCTCCTTAGTTTCTAGGCATGACTGTGATTTTAGTCAGGTTCTCTTTGGCATCACTTTTCCTGATCTTTCCATTAAGTTTCTGGCTGGCCTGACTCTACTGATATCACATATAGCTGTTAACTTCCACTAATTTCTGACTGACTGCTATATTGTTTTTGATAATGCTTTTGAGCATAAATTGCTCCAGAGTATCAGACTGATTTAAATAACCCTTTGCAGGGTTCAGGAATTGACAGCCTTTAAGTTTTGCTCTGACCCTAGGAGGAGTTCTTCTGTCTTTCCTTTATTTTTTCTATTAAACTTTTATCTGATGTACCATTTTTGTTTATTGTTACTAATATATGATGAAGCCACCAGCTTCCTCGTAATTGCTCACTGTCAAAATCTCCAGTTTTTTTACATGCTCTGTTCCAATAGTCAGTCTTTGAGAAGGTGCAAAGCTGTTAATAAATGCTGCCTCTCCCTCTGGGCTGAATCTAGTAACCACTGTAGTGGAGCTGGGGCTGGGATGGCAATGACCTTCTCTTGAAAAGGCTCTCCTAGATCTAAGAGTGGGGAGCTGGTCAGGGATGGTAACCCCTTGACTTCTTGGCCTGTCCCTTCAGGTGTAAAAGGTAAGTTGGGGACAATGAAGGTCCAATATTCTCAGACTGTCATGTCTGGGGTACAGCTTCCCTATGAATAGAGCATGAGAGGAAGCTTCAGTCCATTTAGTTGTGCCTGCCTAGAATAGAGTTCCTGCAACGAGGAGCTAGAGGAGAGGAGAGATGCTGACTTCCTTTCCCTCTTAGACTGAAACTATTGTCCTAGACTGGGAGCTAGAAAAGAAGGAACCCAGTGTTCTTGGCCACACTTGTCCTGAGTAAAGCTTCTACCATATCGAGCTGGGGTGGCAGGGGAGGAGGGGAGGAAAATGGTGGTGGGAGTAGGTCATGGCTCACATGAAAAAGATTGTCACTGTTCCTGGAGAGATTTAGTAGATTTTTTTGAATATGTGTTTCTCCATTAGCTATGTGCCCTTAGAATAATTTCTAGAGACTTAAACTATAATTTAAAAATTTTGGGGAAGTCCGGATGGCTCAGTGGGTTAAGTGCTTGCTTTGAAGTCCTAAGGACTGAGGGTTGAATCCTGGCCCTGGCCTGTGCAGACTCATATGCTGAACTGGGGTTTGCTTCCCCTGTGGGAGGCCCTCAGTTTAGTTCTCGACCCCAGCTTGGCTGCTGGCTCCTGCCCAGGGTATGCCCCCTATGTGGGAGGCCCCCCAGCCCAGTTCCCGCCCTGTGTGGCCCCCGCCCACCTGTGTGGACTAAAACCATGGTGAAAACTGATGACATACAACTATGGAGACTGCTCTGAGCATTCCCCCTTCTCTCTGTCTCTGTGAAAAACAATAAAATAGAAAAAATTTTATCACAAGTTAAATGTGTTTCACTGGGGAAAGAGTCTACAACACACCTCACATGGCTGCTCGACAAGTCCTACCTCAGTATTACATGTATTTTATCTGAGTGTTTTAGTTTGTAAATTATATCAACTATTTAAAAACTTTATATAAGACACAAAATTAGAAAATTTAAATGAAGATAACGAGGAGAGATTTGAATTAAATAAAGAGGAGAGGATATAAAACTGATGTGATGTGTTAGTATTAATACAGCTGAATACTAGTCTCACCACTCTGAACTTCTTGGTGTTCAAAGCATAGTATTAATTTAACATCTATCATTTACTCAGTGGTTATTCAATGGCAGGAATGTATCAGGTGCTTTTAATAAATTATGCTGAACTCTAGTAACTCCACATGGGAAGTGGTAGGATTTCTGACTTATAAATGAGAAAACTGATCCTCAATGTCATATATAGAGAAAGCAGAGAACTAGCATCGATTGGAATTCAGGTTTATTTCAGTCAAAGTCTGTATTCTTCATGCTCTACATAAAAGGGAGCATTTAAATCCACCTGGAGAACTATTTTCCAATAATTAAATTTATGAGAATTTCAGGAATATTAAATAGGCAACACTGATTAAACATTTGATAAAAAAATTTTTTTTGGAGTGGCTATTACAATACTTGCTGATTTGTTGAGGGTAAAGGAAAGTAACTAGTTCTCTTTCAAAGTTTGTTAACTCTTCAGTTGATTTTGAGTAGTTTTCTGGGATTTTTCTTAATCTGGTAGAGTTTGTTTAGCTACTTTCTCAATATGAGGGCTGTCCCCAAAGTATCCAGCCATGTATATGAAAAATAAAGGCATTTATGGCTGGAGTTTTTCTGGACAAGTCATGTTTACCTGCTTGCAATAATATACTAAGCAGTGATGGTACTCAATACAAAATATATGAGTTATTCTAAAAACACAACATACAGTTGACTCCAGAACAATGTGAAGGTTAGAGGCACCAATCCTGCACCAACAAAACTCCATGTATGACTTCTGACTCCTGCAAAATTGAACTACTAATGGAAGACTTCTCAATACTATAAACAATCAATTAACACATACTTGGTAGATTATATGTATTAGATACTGTATTCTTACAATAAAGTAAACTAGAGAAAGAAAATGTTACTAAGAAAATCGTAAGTAGGAGAAAAATATATTTATGGTATTTATTGAAAAGAACTATGTATCAGTAGACCCTCATAGTTCAATCCGTGTTGTTCAAGGGTCAACTGTATTTATTTTGATTCAATAAGAAGTGCTCAGTAATTATCTATTTTCAGCTTAGCACTGCTAGATTCTGCACCATTAATATTTTTTACTAAATATTCTAAAATGGAAAATTGAGTTAGAGCAGGGTGTCCAACCTTTTGGCTTCCCTGGGCAACACTAAAGGAAGAATTTTCTTGGGCCACACATAAAATACTCTAACACTAACAACAGCTGATGAGCTAAACAAACAAACAAACAAACAAACAAACAAACAAACAAGAAATAAACACAAAAAACTCATAATGTTTTAAGAAAGTTTACAAATTTGTGTTGAGCTACATTCAAAGCCGTCCTGGGCCGCATGCAGCCCGTGACCTGCTGGTTGGACAAGATTGAGTTAGAATATCAGATATGAAAAAATTTCTACTCTCTGTTAGGCTTTTTGTTAGATTTCAAACAGTATAGAAATAACACACCAGAATGAGGTGACTTTATATCATAAAATATATCAGTTACTTTTTATAATAAACTAACAAAAACCCTTATGTATCAATTTCAAAGATATATAATAGTTCTGGCTCCCTGCATCCACACCAGAAAAATTCTGCTTGCTAAAATCAATTATGTTTGGAATCAACACAATTTTCTTAGTTTCTTCATATTCTGATGTAGATCAGGTCACGCTATAAAAAGAAAGAACTGAAATACCAGATTACTGTTAAGTCACATAAGTAGAAAATCACAAGTTTAGCTACCAGCTAAAGAAATATTTGGCTAATTTCTAACCTAGATAATTTAATGAAAGTACGTGTGTGTGTGTGTGTGTGTGTGTGTGTGTATTATATATAAAATATATATAATACACACACATATATACATTCTACTCTGATGGGAATATCTACATGTACATCGTATAAATGGAGGGTGCAGCATACATATGTCATTGTTTTTTGCTTAGTGTTTCATTTAGCTTACCTTCCAGAAGGTCATCCTCCTCTATGCCTTTGACAATCTTTGATTTGTAGTCTCGGAAAAACATGTATTTTAGCAGTCTTCTAAGTTTTTTCTATTAAAAACATGAAAAAGTAAATAAAAACCTTATACAGATATTAATTTCACTGAGTAAAGACCACTATAACTAAATTTAATTAATTTGATCCCCAAGTTCATTTCAGAAAATACAGCAATTCTCACCATAATACTATGTAATAAAAAAAATGTAGCCATCAAATAAAACATAAAAGCTGAAACACAAGCATTTTAGAAGCACTTTTCATTTGTAAGTATCTCAATGCTCCAGAATTATACCGTAATTACCTTTATTTTTTTGGGCTTATAAGCAGCTTTAAATTCTTTCTGAAGATTGTGATAAATCACACTCCCCATATTAAGCTGAATATACTAACTTTATGGAATTTTTACACATTCAAGACCAAATTTTAATTTTAAAAATGACTTATAAACAATATAGACAAGGAGTTTGTAATAACACCATTATAAAACTGTGAACTCTCCTTTTTATTGTTTTTTATTCTTTGAGAATTTTTTATTTAGAAGAATTGGATTACAGTTTGTTGTGCTAGAAAACATTCTGTAATCTGAGAAACATTTTTATGAAACTGAAGGTTGATTAATGATAGTTGGGTCTTAATGATGGCTTTCTTTAGGTTTATTAGAAGACCATAATACTACTCAATTCAAATAATACTCTGTAATTTGTTGTGTACTTACACCTAAAATGTATTATTATTGGTTCCTGACCTTCAGGTTTAAGATTTGTAGTAAAAGCTGAAACCTATTGCATTTTACAAAGCTCTTTTATTTTCATTTTACTTGATATTTTCAATAGCCCTGAGATATAGACAACTATAATCATCTTTTTATACACAAGAAAAATGAGTTTAAAAATAGTCTTAGCAGGGTCAGACGTAGAACATAATCTTTGAACCTCAATCTCTTTATTTACAAAGTAAAGTACCTACCTTACAGGACTATTGTGAGGAATAAATAAACTGCTTAGTGTAATATGTAAAACATAGTAGGCAGTCAATAAATACTGCTTTAACGTAAACTGGAATTCAGAGAAAAAACATAGACCTGTATGTAGGTCTTTTCATAGCCTTCTTTTCTTTTTGCTGATTCCATCCAGTACTTTAGATTTTATTTTGTCTTACATTACACCCAAGTAAACTACTTTAAATTGTTTTAAGCATGTCAGCACATAAAAAAAAAATTATTTTGTGGAGAAAGATGAGAGCAATAGCAACTGTCATATTACAGATACGTTGTTGGTTGTTAAAAAGATTCTGGTTAAGAGCCCTTTTGGACAGTAGAAAGGTGTTGTTAATTAGTGTATGTTCCTGAACTTTCAGTATGATTTGAAAATTTTAATTCCGCAGAAGACAGAAAAAAGTGTCAATGTATACTTTTCTTTTTTTTTTCTCTTGGTGGTAGCTTCTTTACCTCTGTCACTGAAAAAGAAAAAATAACTGGACATATTCTGTAATGCAGAATACTAACTTCACTGTTCTCATGCTGCTCTCATAAAGAATCTTAGCTCAAGGACTGCATTTCTGCCAACGGCACCTTCAGGTCCCTTCCTCATAGCACTCAAATAATGCCTATTTCTCCTTAGTCCTCAAAGTCTAACGAAGCCATCGAATCCTATATATTCTTACTATTCACTCTCTCTCTGAATTCTTCCTTCTTCCTATCCAATTCCAGAGCCACTGTAGTAATCATATTTTTCCTTGGTCAATGAACCAGATTCCTGGTTAGGTCCTTTGCATTTGGTCCATGTTACATACAATTGCATGTATCTGACCCCAGGCAGAAACCTCTACTTCAACAAATCCTACACCCTGTTCATCTTTAAAATTCTGTGAGTTTGAAAATGCTTTTCCAACTAATTCATAAAGTCTTTCTAAACCAGACTATAGCTTCTTGTAAGTTAAGACATTTCTTTTCCTTGATAGTCCTCAGACTCTCTAAAACTGAACTCAAAATTAATAAAATTTAGTGGTAAACTGGTTAGGTAAAGTTTGTAGATCTCTGAATGTCATTGTATAAGAAAGAGAAAATATTTGATTCAAGTTCAATCTACCCTCAATAAATCAGAATGAAAGGTTTTATAAAGTAACTAGATATTAGAAAGGATGTTAAGATAACCCAAATAGTCAGATGATGGCTTATGATGAAAACAAAAACCAAAACAGAGCCACTGTATAAAAAAATGGTGTTAGGAAAATGGGTAAGTATACGATAATTAAAAGACCAGGAAAAACCAATGGAAAAATTAAAAACAAGTAAAATTTTATAAAATATGTTCAACTAGCTACTCATGGAAGATAGTTATGACAAAATTAGATATGTATATACCAGTTTAAATATTTTAATGCCCAAATTCAAAGAATAAGCAAGGTAGATCTTTAGGTATATAAAAATAAAAACCTAGACATTATGGTAATATTTATGTTACTGGAATATTTATCTTGATTGATTTTCTATTCCCTATGCCCTAGTGTCACAGAATAAATAACCTTTGTATTTCAAGTTAAAAAAATTATACTCTATGAACGCCTGTAATACTACATAAAATTATAAGAAAAATAACTATGCCACTCAGTTTTAACTATCTTATTTATCAGAATAGTTAATATTTAATAAATATTATGTGGTAATACCAAATGTCTAGATATTTAAGGATAAGGGAGAATTAGCTGTCGGCATAGTTTTATATTACATGTACTTGCCTAGGCTAAAAAACAACAGCAACAACAAACAGTTCTCTTGTAGTAAACCATTTTGTTGTAGAAACTATGAAAACTAAAACATCAGTTCAATAACTATGATTCCAATATGATAGCTATATAGCTAGGATACACAGTTTTCTCATGAGTAATTCATCACCAGACATGGCATTTAAAATGCAATGGCATTATTTTATATTACCTTATCTTTGCGCATCAAAAACAGAAGATCTTCAGCAGATATTACTCTTGCTCCTCGAATTTGCGAAACTTCAGCAGCTTGCTGTAACTAACAACAAAGGAAATTCAGAAATTTTTCTCAATAGTCTAAATTCAATACTACAGTTGTGATATCTCAAGTGAGATAAATATACTAAGAGTTAAAAACTTTTAATCCATCAATCATGTTACTGCTTTTAAAAGTAAAATGTCTTATGTTTTAAAGTTTAAAAAAACGCAATTAAATTAACTTATAAGCCCACCTGTAACTGATACAATAAACAGAAATCCTTGATTTCTTTCATGCAAAAGAAAAATCATGTGCAGCTTCCAGAAATGTATTAATGCACCTGAAAATAATTTTATGAAATTTTATCCTCACATCCATGTGAGCAATGGTTTCACTCAGTATCACTAGTTGAATAAGTGTATTATTAATCTGAGCTCCCATGCTGGTATGATTTGAAATAGGTCCATTCAGAACTTTAAAAGATCAACAAAAACAGTAGCTGTTTCTAATATCCAAAGGAAAAAAATAGTTTTAGTTTTGGCAAGTCTTCAGTGGGCAAAGGATTCAGTCCATAAATCATAATATGAAACTGCATTAATTTCTTTCCACACTAATCACATGCACACAAAAAGTTAACTGTATCTGGAATGCACAACACAAAACATACTTCGAGAAAAGTTAGATTCCCCCTGAAATATTCATCTGGGCCCTTATATCTACAAAGTCCAGAGTTTTCTGGAATTCAGGAGTCCTAGAAACACAATCTTACTTGAAAATGACCAGGAAAATAAAAGAATATGAAAAATGATAGTTCCATTTTTTTGGCATGGGCAAATCAGTTTCTTATTTTGATTAGCTGGAAGAAACATAAAATATATCCAACTGAAAAAAGATGCTGGAGAAAACACAATAAAAATGTGCCTGTAACTTCTTCCAAACTTGATCAAACTATGGTGATTTCACCAAACCAACTCTACCCAATATTATAAAAATATTTACATATAAAAGCTGTCCCTGAATGCATCCTTCTTTGAAAGGAATAAATCTTAACACATTTTTACCTAGAACTAATCTTTTAAAAGTGATACACTGTTATCTTAACAATTATAAGAAATCAAACAGTGCATTTGTACTAAAATTCTGCTTGAATGTTTAAGCTATTTTACTAGGTAAGTTCAAACCTTGTCTAAATACACAGACTACAAAATAGACTATAAACTCCCTATGTGTCAGCCTTACCACTGAATTTCCTGGATACTGGTGGTTGGTATATAAACATAATTCTACCTAAATATAGAAATTTAAATTTAACTATGAACCATTTAAAAAGATATCTTGGGGAAAAGGTTTTAAAAAAGATGATGTATCTACCTAGACAGAAACTAAAAGTTTTCAGCATGAAAAATTTGAACACATTTTTTTTTTTCTAAAAACTGGAAGAATATCAGGGAAATACATATATATGTTTTTCTCAAATATAAACATTTCTATCATAGTCTAAACTAACATGCAATCAATGTGAAGAAAATATGGACTCAGTATCCATTTGTCTGTACACATACAGTGAACCAGGAGGCTGAACTGTCAAGTAAGTTTCTATTTTCTCAAATGAAGGATGGTGATGATTTGAAAACTGTAAAGGACCATGCAGATATAAGTAATTTTATTCATGGTAGGACAGGATCAGGGTAATTTTATATCCATAAATAGTTTTCCCAATTAGTTTATCCACATTACATATAAATAATCTGTACGTATAGCATTCTCAAAAATGTCAGCTTAAAATACATTCACTAGGACAAAAGAGAAGAGGAAAAATAAAGACACAGAAGAGTAGACTTTTTAAAATGACTTTTCAAAACCAGGACACAGGTATTGTGGGGATCTGGAATTTATGTTAGAGTTGTGTTGTCATAATTACCAGGAAAACTAGTTTTCATCTACCTGATTTACTAATTTCCCTCACCTAACCTAGTATCCTTACTAGCAGGAGTACTGCTGGCACTCACTAATATGCCTTGGACTCCCATAAGTGAACCCTGGGGACTGAAAGTTACCATTGTGTCACTTCACCAAGCCTATCTGGCCCTGATGTGCCCCATGTTCCAAATTTACCTCTCCCAAGCTCTGACCAAAAGCAATTTTAGTAGCTATTTCCAGTGTTCGTACTACAGTGTGTATTACTCATGGGCTTACTTCTAGAAATATCTCCCTACCTCTATTAGAAAAGAGCAAAGAAACTCCTCTTTAGCATAAAACACCAGCTTAAAAAAACAGGGTAGCAGCATGGCAGTCCAGTTCCACAGGAGGTTGAAGCTCAGGAATGCTCCATTTAATATGGAAAAAATATTAGAACCAGAAAACCAAAATCAAAAAAATTATTCCTAATACCTTCAGTTTCTAAAACAAAACACAAAAAAGGTGATTCCAAATTCTAAAAAAATCCCTGTTTTTTAAAAGATTTATTTTTATTGTTTTTGACAGAGAGAGAGAGAGAGATACACACAGAAACAGAGAGAGTGGGGAGGGCCCAGAACAGTCTCCATAGTTGCACTTCATTAGTTTTCTACATAGTTTCATTCCACAAGTGGGGGTGGGGTTGCGCAGGGCAGGAACTGGGCCGGGGTCTCACCCCAGTGAGAACCAGACTAGGGGCACTCCCCAGTTCAGCATATAGGGCTGCACAGGCTGGGACCGGGATTTGATCCTTGTTCCCCGGGGCTGCAAGATGAGCACTCAACCCGTGAGCCATCCCGGCATCCCCAATTTCTTAATACTTGAAAATAAATGAAAGTTATACTTCATTATTCACTGTAGCAAGTCAAATATTTATGGTAATAATTAAAATAGCAAAATAATGGTACATTTTACAATTTGTATTACAATAAAAGCAGTATACATTTACTTGCGTTACAAAATATGCACGAAGTTATAGAGCATAGGAATATTTTAAGACCAGTCAATAGTTGAATGGGTATACAAAGTTAATTTTCTTAATATAGGATAAAGACATAGTAACAGTAACTTTACAGGAACTTATTTGTAATTTAGCAAAATATTTCCCTAGAAGATATTATACCACAATAGCAACTCATTTACAGCATGTTTTTTTCTGATAAATGTTTTTGCTATTCTTCAAAGTAAACTATAAATAATATACTTGTAATAACTGTTTCGAAGACAAGAATTTCCCCTAGCATATTAACATTCATCATGTTTACATTTTAATATTTTATGATATTCTATTTGCAAATTGAGAATTAAAAGATACACTTTAAATTTTACATGTCACCTTAAATGCCTTATCTTTGATTTCCACTAATAAATCCCTTCTCAATTTCTGTGTTGTTAATGATACTAACTAGCATTCAGATTCATTTTTTTTTTCTTTGATTATATTCATCAACTTTTGTTGATTCTGTCATTTGCTTTAATCTGCTCAAGGTCTTGAATTTGCTCCCTACATTCACAGCATTTATCCTAATCTAGGTCTTTGGGGCTTTTTGCTGATTGGTTTCTAAAGTTCAATGTCTCCATATTGTGATGCATCTTAAAGATTTAAGTGCCAAAATGATCTTCCTCAAATATAAGGTACAAATTCTTGCTCTAGGATCTATAATAATACAGTATTATCTAACTTCAATAGCGTCTTTAAAGTCTGACTAACTCAGTGATATTCCCCTATACCATGGGTACCCAACCTTTTGATTTTCCTAGGTCACACTGAAAGAACTGTCTTGGGCCACACACAAAATACACTAACACTAACATTAGCTGATGAGGTGAAAAAAAAAAAAAATTGCAAACAATTCTCAAAGCTGTCCTAGGCCACATGTGGCCTATGGGCTGCAGGTTGGACAAGTTTGCCCTATACAAGTCATTCTCATGATGATTCTTGTTTTTCTCTTATATTTCTACATTTAAGCTCCAACAATTTCAGTTTTATCTTTATGACTTTGTGTACTTGTGAGAATTTGACTGGGCCACAGGGTGCCCAGATATTTGGTCCAACATTATTCCGGGTGTGATTTTGAGGGTAATGCTGGATGAGATTAATATTTGAATCAGTTGATTGAATAAAGCAGATTGTCCTCCCTAAAGTGGCTGGGCCTCAACCAATCAGTTGCAGAACTAGATAAGCCATGTGTCCCTGAGTGGTGGGGATACATTTTTTTTTTTTTTAAAGATTTATTTTATTGATTTTTGACAGAGAGAGACAGTGACAGAGAGAGACAGAGAGAAGGGGCAAGGCCCAGAACAGTCTCCATAGTTGTACATTATTGGTTTTTTTCCACATAGTTTTACTCCACAGGCGGGCATAGGGCTGTGCAGGGCAGGAACTGGGCCGGGAGCCTCCCGCATAGGTCCTGGCAAGAACTGAACTGGGGGCACACCCCAGCTCAGCATGTGGGTCCGCATGGGCTGGGGCCGGGATTCGATCCTCGGTCCTCAGGGCTTCAAGGCAAGCGCTTAACCTGCTGAGCCATCCCAGCTTTCCCGGGATACATTTTGAGAACATTATAAAGTGAACTTATACAAACCTAGACGGTACAGCCTACTACACACCTAGGCTATATGGTGTAGCCTACTGTACAAAACACAAGATTAAATCAAGCACAAGAAAAAAATGACACACTCAAGAGACTCAAGTAACACAAGCTGTATGAGGCTGCTGCTGGTGTCACACAGCACAGTGTTTTATGCAAACCATTTTTTTTTTAAGCAGAAAGACTATACTTTAAAATAAAATGTATAGTACAGTAAACACATAAAGCAGTAGCAGTTATTTACTACCATTATCAAGTATTATGTACTGTATACAAAATTGTATGTGCTATACTTTCATACAGCAGGTGCATGGTAGGTTTGTATCCCTCAGCATCACTACAAAAGTGTGAGTGATGTGTTGCATCATGACATTACAAAGTGACTATGTGATAGTTCCATTATAATCTTATGGGACCACAGAAATTGGGCCTTCTCAGCATCCATCCATCCATCCATCCATCCCCACTCATCCATCCATCAATCCATCCATCCACACACAAACACATATATATCCCATTAGTTTTGTTTTTCTGGGGAAACCTAATACAGTACTTTGCTCAAATTATGAGAAATTCTTGCTTTATTTATTTATTTATTTATTTTTTATGGAATGCAGTACTTTCTTCTTTAAAAGATAGGCTTAAAATTATTTCCTTAAAAAAAAAATCTATGATTATCTTTATACAATATAGTGCTTATTACCTAACCATGATATGGAACTTACATGCTCAATTTACAATATCTTACTTGGGCTTGCCAGTAAGCTTTTTCTTTATCTTCCACAAGCAGTTATCTAACATTCTCACCTTCCAACTTCCTTTTGAGTAATATCTCTAGGTCTAGGACCACCATTCCTCATATACTCTTTATAAATCTATTTTTTTTTTCTTTTTTAAATATATTTTAATTTATTTATTTATTTTGACAGAGGAGAGAGAGAGAGAGATACAGAGACAGAGAGAGAACTGAACTAGGAGTGCTCCCAGTTCAGCATATGGTTCCACACGGGCCGGGGCTGGGGCAGGGATTCGATCCTCGGTCCCCGGCACTGCAAAGTGAGTGCCTAACCCACTGAGCCATCCCGGTTTCCCCCTTTATAAATCTTAAATGCTGGAAATCTATGTCTCCTTGATAATTTTCAGTTCTCATATCTAGAATAATAATGAATTGGGCTACATGAAGTCAACAACCCTGGCATTTTGCTGGGGTCCACATAAATTCAGCAGAAACATTTCTCTAAAATTACAAAAGATTTTGAAAGTATAGCAAAATTAATTTGATGATTTTATAATCATTAACATCCTGAAAGTATTCTCTTAAAAAAAAAAAAAAGATTTTTTTTATTTTTTATTTTTTTGACAGAGACAGAGAGACAGGGAGAGACAGAGAGAAGGGGGGAAGGCCTAGAGCAGTTTCCATGGTTGTACATCATCGGTTTCTGACATGGTTTCATCCCACACAGGTGGGTAGGGGCCACACAGGGCAGGAACTGGGCTGGGGGCCTCCCGCATGGGAAGCACACTGCAGTTCAGCATATGGGTTTGCACAGGCCCGGGGTCAGGATTCAATCCTTGGTCCCTGGGGCTGCAAAGCAAGCGCTTTATCCGATGAGTCATCCTGGTTTCCCACAGTATTTCCTTTTAACCATACTTACATTGTATTTCTTTCCTTTGTTTTCTGGTTAACTCCTTGTATTTGCTTTTTGAGAATAAGTAGTAAATAAGCAATAAGTGGCAGGAGTTGTAGAAAGCTATGTCATGACGAGGCAAAATCTTAGGCCAGGTTTTTGCCTGGCCTAAGATTTGTCTTTCTTTCTTTCTTTCTTTTTTTAAAGATTTATTTTATTGATTTGGACAGAGAGACAGAGACAGAGAGAGACAGAGAGAATGGGGAGGGCCCAGAGCAGTCTCCATAGTTGATAACATTAGTTTTCTGTATAGTTTCACTCCACAGGTGGGCACGGGGCTGCGCAGGGCAGGAACTGGGCCAGGGGCTCTCACATAGGTCCCAGCAAGAACTGAACTGGGGGAACACCCCAGTTCAGCATATGGGTCTGCATGGGCCGGGGCCAGGATTCAATCCTCGGTCCCCGGGGCTTCAAAGCGAGCGCTTAACCCACTGAGCCATCCCAGCTTCCCCATGTCTTTCTATTTATTGGTGTATCATTCACTATTTACAAAGCCAGATTCAAGGTGAGACTATGAAAGCACAGCTCTCCCTGTAATCATACTCGTCAGCCCTACATAACTTCAAAGATCCTCTCTGAATCCTCCCTGAAGGAACTAGGAGTTATCTGGACTTTAGTTTCTAGCTCTACCACTAAGTAAGTGTATAACTTTAGATACATTAACTCCCTAGATTTGTAGTTTTCTATTTCATTTTCATTTGAAATGAATAATCAACGATTTTGATGTCTAGTGGGAGAGTTAATAATCTCAGTAGTAATAATAGCTACCATTTATGAAGTACCTACGTTGTTGCTGGCATTCTGCTATGTGTGTAATAAATAATTTTATAATAAAAAATTTTTTTAAATCTAAGTTAAAATGTGTACAATACTAAAAGTCAAAAAACAGACTACATTTTATAACGACAGGTACACCTTGCCACACTTCTTTACAATTGTAATTCTGCTTCTATGGGCAATTACTTTCAACTTGTTCTTTTGTTGTATACTTCCATATTTGAGAGACATTTATAGGGAAGCCGGGATGGCTCAGTGGGTTAAGGGCTCACTTTGCAGCCCTGGGGACTGAGGATCGAACCTTTGCCCTGGCCCGTGTAGACCCATATGCTCATCTGAAGTGTTTTCCATGCAGGAGGCCCCCAGTTTGGTTCTCGCCACTCCCCTCCACTTCTTTAGCCCCTGGCTCGAGGGGGCGTGCCTCCCATGTAGGAGGCCCCTACCCTAGTTCCCGCCCTGTGCAGTCACTGCCCACCTGTGTAAAATGAAACCATGTGAAGGTTCAGAGCAGTTTCCATAGTTTCATTCCACACAGGTGGATGTGGGGCCATGAGTGGTGGGAACCGAATCTGGGACCTCCCCCATGGGAGGTGAGGGCCTTTGCTACCATCCTGGGGGTTACCAGTTGTGCCATAGTTCAACATATGGGTTTGCACAGAACAAAGATGAAATTCAATACCCAGATCTCACTGTTGCAAGGCAAACGCTCAACATGCTGAGCTATCCTGGCATTCCCTGCTTAATTTTTTTCTTGAATGCTATTTCGCTTGAAGCTCTTTGAAAGGCTTGAAACATGCAAGAATTCCATTCAATTTCATTATTTTTGTTTTCCCTCAGAGACATTGCATTTGGAGCCCACCAGACTCTTCAATAATTCCATTTTGGAGTCTTGATATCTTGATCCCATTTCTTGTTCTTTCTCTGATAGGATAATTATGGAAGAGCACATTCTCAGAAGTTTCTCCTTCTTCATTATTAAGTATAGTTATAATAGCTGCTTTAAAAATCCCTCTCTCCTAATTTCAAATCTGGATGATCTTAGAGTCACTCTCCATTTTTCTTTTCTCTTGGGTATGGGTCATGCTTTCCAGTCACTTCATATTTTAAGAAGTCTGGGATTTTATCTGAACTATTGTGAATGAGACATTGTAAGGACTCTGGATTCTATTATGTTCTTTTGAAGAAAAGTGATTTCTTTTTTTTAAAGAATCAGTTAAACAGACTCCATCTCCTTCCCCCAATAGTAGGTTGCAGCTGAATAAACAGTTTCCTGAGAAAGGGTGCATGGGAAATAAATGTTTTTAAGACCTGTATCTCTGAAAATTCATTTATGCCAACTTCTTATTCAGTTGACAATCTGTCTGGGTATAGAATTTGAGATTAAAAATCATTTTCCCATCAGAAATTTAAAGGCATTTATCAATTGTCTTCTAGCTTAAAATGTTGCTGTTGAGAAGTAAGTTATTTTTTTGATACCTAAGTCTGTACGTGACTTTTTTTTTTTGTACAAAGAAACCCACTGTTGTTCTCTTTATACCTGAAATCCTGAGATTTCATGGTGCTGTGCCTTGCTGAGAATTTTTCTTAAAGTATTTTCCTGGTACTCACAGGGATACTGTAATCTATATATTTTTGTCCTTGACATCTGAAAAATTTTCTTGGATTATTCAGAAAATTTCATTTCTTATGTTTTCTGGGTTCTTTCTAAAATGTCTATTAATTGAATGTTGGTGGTCATTGGACCTAGTATCTTTAATACCAGAGTTCTTTTTATTCAACCTTTCCAGAGTGTAAAACGATATATTATTTTGCCAGAATGGCAAAGTGGCAGTTAGGGTTTTGATAGGGTATGAGGAAAAATTGCCCCTTCACTTTCTACCAATCCTCCTATTTCTCACTCACCAAGACTTCTTTCTTCAGCAGTAACTTTAATCCTGATCTTTTCCAGGTTTTAATGTTTAATTTTTCTTAGATCTGTTCAAGCTTTAACATTTCTATCTATCTTCAAACTTCCATAATTTTTTGACATCTCTCATCTGCTCTTTAATCCTCTTCCATTTTCTTTGTCTTTATAGGTTTATGCTTCTTTACATTATTTTGTTGTCATTTAGTGGAGTGTGAGAAAGTCTGAAGATAAGGATATTACCACCCATGCTTAAACAGATGCTGATACTTCTTTTTTATGCTAACATTTAGTGACTTTATTACCCTATGCTTCATGCCTTCAGTATACTATCTCACAACAAACCTGTAAGGGATGTCCAGGTACACAAAACTAGAAGTAAATGCTTAACATTAAGCCATCCATCTTTCTCTCCAAGATAAATTTCCTATTCAGAATATAGGAAGGTAGCAATCACTAAGTCCAGCCTTACATTGCATAGAAAAATTTAACGACAAAAACAACAACATCAACAACAAAAATATCCAAGTCAATTGCTTCATGCAGACACAGCTTAAGGATGTGAACTAAACAAGTGTTTGAAAGGAAGTAGATCTGTAACTAAATACAGTTAACATTCAGAATACTATAAATGTTAGATATTTGACTTGGTATTTTCCTATCATATGATCTCCTTATTCTTTGTTGGTGACTGCTCTTCCACTGTCTTAGACATCTGAAACATAAACAGTATATAAATTGATAGAAGATGTGCCTAACTTTTTAGTTTCATTTTAACTCTTTTTTTTTTTTTTTAAAGAATAGTAAGCCAAACACAGTTAAGTTTTAAAACACGTGATTAGGCTATAATTTTCAATATCTCTTGGCTCCAAGAATACATACACACACATACACATGTATACTCAATCAATATAAACAAAGCTTAAAAAATATTCAATAAATAATGACTATTTATTGTGTAAGAACAGCAACCTTGACAAGGAACCAATACTTTGGTTCCTCTTATTTAAATGTGAAATTAGGAAAACAACAATCACTTGAAAGTTTTCTTTTAAACTATTCTGCATATAAGTTTTTAATACTATAATATATGATACCTTAAATTCTATACTATACTAAAGTATCTTACAGCTTAAATACTATGCTATTAACTAACTATAGTTAAAACTATTTAAAATTTAACTATTTAACTATTAAAACTAAAATACTATTTAAATATTTAAACTAAAAATACAATTAAAATTATAGAAAGATGGCAGCAGCTCATGAATGTGTTCAACAGTATATACAGCTACCTTTCAGTTACTCAATAACTGAATAATTTTAAAAGTCCAAAAATAATAAATTAAATTTGTATTTAAAAAAGTTTTAAAAGCACAAAAATTTTTGGTAGCATACAAAGTATGTATTTTCCTTGTTTACATTTAATAATGCCTTTTCTTTTTCCTTTTCCTATTTCTTGGCATCTCTGTGCCTCCCTCCATATTCTCTTCTGTTTACACGTCCAAAACAGAGTCCCCTGAGAGTATAACCATTAGTTATTTCTCCAAAGGACAAAAATCTAACATGTAGAAGACTGAGTTAATTACTTTTCTTTGGAATCTGTCTAATTTTTCATATGATAATCTAATTTCATTTCATCCTAAAATGATTAGGAATAAACATAGGCCTATACTAAATCTTCATGGTTAGATCAGGTATCAAAAGCACTGAATTACAGCAGACCACACAGACCAATATAATGATGAGAAAAATTACCAAATGGAAAGAGTAATGTTAAGTAATCATAAAGAATGAGAACAGATTTTAATTTTATCTCTATTACTATTACCCTTGTTTTGATATATAATATCTCTCTCTCTATATATATAGAGATATAAAGATTATATATATACACACACATACATATATACATTTATACCTGTTGTTGAAAAAATATATGGGAGAGTGCTAACATTATTATTTCTTTTAATTAAATTCACTGGGAATATCATTGGTTAGTATAATTATATAGGTTTCAACTGTATACTTCTGTACTATTTGATCTATATATTGCACTGTGTGCTCACCACCCAGAGTCAGTTTTCCTTCCATAACCATATTTGAGCCCTCACTCCATCCTATATCTCCCCTGCTCCTTCCATACACTCTGGTAATCACTAAATGATTGTCTGTGTCTATGAGTTTTTGTTTCTTTGTATTGTTTTTTCATTGCTTTCAGTTTTATATCCCACATATGAATGAAATCATATGGTTTTTGACTTTTTCTGATTTACTTTGCTTACAATGATAATCTTAAGATCCATTCATCATGTTGCAACTGGCAGTATTTCATCTTTTCTTATGACTAATATTCCATTGTGTAAATGTATCATATCTTCTTTATCCAGTCATCTATCAAGACACTTTGGTTGTTTCCATGACTTGGCTGTTTTAAATAATGCTGCAATGAACATAGGGAGGGGTACATATGTCTTTATGGATAAATGTTTTCAGATTTTTGGGGTAGATACCCAGAAGAGGAATTGTTGGGTTATATGGCATTTCTATATTTTTTGAGGAACCTCTTTACTGTTGGCTATACCAACTTACATTCCCACCAGCAGAGTAAGAGAGTTCCTTTGTTTCCACAACCTCTCCAAAACTCATTATCCCTTGTCTTGTTGATAATAGCTAGTCTAACAGGTGTGAGGTGGTATTTCATTCTGGCTTTGATTAGAATTTCCCTAATAGCTAGTAAAGTTGAGCATATTTAAACATATATTTTGGCTATATGTTTTCTTGGGAGAAGTGTCTGTTCCAGTCTTCTACTCATTTTTTAAATTAGATTATTTTGTTGTTGTTGAGTTGTAGGAGTTCCTTATATAATTTGGACATTAGCCCTTTATTAGAGGTGTTCTTTGCAAATATCTTTTCCCATTTGGTTGGTTGCCTCTTTGCTTTGCTGATTTTTTTTTTTTCTGTCCAGAAGCTTTTTTGTTTGATATAGTCCCATTCATTTATTTTTGCTTTTACTTCCCTTGCCTTTGAGGTCAAATTCATAAAATCCTCTCCGAACGCAAGGTCCATAAGGTTTGTGCCTATGCTTTTTTCTATGCAACTTATTGTTTCAGGTCTTATATTTAGTTCTTTAATCCATTTTGAGTTAATTTTAGTATATGGTGAAAGACAGTAGTTTAGCTTCATTCTTTTGCATGTTGCTTTCCAAATTCCCAGCACCATTTATTGAAGAGACTTTCTTTTCTCCTTGTATGTCTTTGGCTCCTTTGTCAAAAATTATCTGCTCATATATACATGGGTTTATTTCTGGGTTTTCAGTTCTGTTCCACTGGTCTATATGTATGTTTTTCTGCCAATACCATGCTGCTTTACAGTATAAATTTAAGTCAGAGTGTGTTACCTCCAGCCTTGTTTTTTCCCTCAGAGGATTGTTTTGGCTATTTGGGGGTCTTTTGTGATTCCATACAAATTTGATAATTCTTTGTTCTATTTATTTAAATAATATGACTGGGATTTCAACAAGGATTGCATTAAATCTGTATACTGCTTTGGGAGAAAGTGCCAACTTTAGAATTTTACAATTGCAGCTTCTGATGCTGGGTCTCATAACCTGATCCATGCACAAGGAGGGCAAGGGTCTGTCATGAAACTCAGTTCAGGCATGCATTCTTCCCTCAGTTCTGTGTATCCTAAATAGTGTTCCAGAGCACTGAGATTATTATCTCCATTTTATGGTCTAACTAACTCAGCAGAATATCTCCACATATAACACTATACAAATAGATTTCACAAGAGGTTTAATCAAGAAGCTTAAGATAGTAATTAGTTTTAACAAGTTTCTAAAACCATATTGACATTTTTCCTATCATAAAATTAAAAAAAAATTGCCTAAAGTTTGATGTTTAAGTGAGATAATGTCATGCAACATGTAGTAAGTCTGGAATAATTTATACATTTATTTATAAACAAGATATTTCAGGACCATCATAAAAAAGTTTACAACTTCTAGTATTCAGAAAAATGAAAAGCTATTAGTGGGCTATTACTTAGCACTAATGACTTATCTTACCATAAATAAATTTAGCATATAAATAATTTGTGTGGACAAATATATACACATATACATATTTGTATTTATGTATCTCTAGAATCACTTTCTTATAAGTTTTAAGGAAGTAACTCTCATCTAAAATTAAAGGTAAATACTACAATGGCTTCCTTCACAATTTCTCATGTAGAATTACCTCAACATGAAATACAATGCATGTCTTAGTGTGCATATATTTTTGAAGCTATAGTTTTGAACATAATAGCTGATCTTTCTGGTCCTCAGGGCTTCAAGTGGAAACTAAAGAGAGGTGGACATCAAATGAGATCCAGATTCTTTGGCTTTTACATTCTGATTCCAGTATTTAACTTTAGGTAGTTTACTTTGGGCTCCATAATTAATCACATCAATGAGAAAAGAAATAAAAAAGAAGAATCACAAGAAATAGAACAACTTGGTGAGGTACAGATGGGAGTCAATTTTCAAAGGAAAATTCACTTAGTTATACCAGTGGAAACAGCAACAAATCTATTCAATTCTTGAATATGGAAGGAAGTATGAGGGTGTACCATTATTTAGCATTAATGAGTTATTTTACCAGTGTTCACCATGGCACACAAATCAGCAGGTGATATAGTTAATTGTTCCAGTTTCCTATGCAATAGTTCGTTACATTTGAAAGCCAAAGGCAGTTGCAAAATGGGATTGAAGCAATGCAATTATTATTGCATAAAAGAGATTGGTGCCTATCCATTTCCAATTTGGCCTATGCTTTATCATATGATAAACAGAGATAATTTGTATATACTTCCCTCTCAGTCTGTCAGAGAAAGTTGCCCTTATTCAAATTTTGTATCCAAACATTGCTTGCATAGGAAAACCAATCAACATTGTACATAGTATTTGTCAAATTAGATGAAGTATATGTAAAGCTAAATGAAAAGTCTGGTTTCCTAGGCTCAGATGTCAGTCCCATATTCCACTGAACAATTTAAAAGGCTATTGAAAAGGCTCAGGAAGGTGCAAATCTTGTTATACTCACAGGTCACCCTAAGATCAAATAAATTAATTAAATAATCAAAGAGATGAAATAAGGTGGTGCAGACACTGGGAGAATTATGAACACTATAAAACTCTATAAAGCAAGATAACTCAGACTAAAAAAAACCCAAAAAACCATATACATAACTTCACTTATAGGTGGAATATAAAACTGAAAGTAACAAAGAAACAAAAACTCATAGACAGAGTCAACAATTTAGTGGTCAACTGAGGGTAAGGGGGAGGGGGTGGAGGAGTAAGGACGGGGTATCAAATATATGGTGATAGAAAGAGAGCTGACTCTGGGTGGTGAGCACAGAATGTAATCCATAGATGATATAATGTAGAATTGTACACCTGGAACCTATGCAATTATTACCAACTAACCTCAATAAATTTACCAACCTCAATAAATTGAACAATTAATAAAAATAAATAAATAATCTTTCATTTTAAAATTAAAAACAGCCTAAGATATTGCTTAGGGGTTCCTCGTTCTTGGTTAGGGGTAAGGTGAAATAGCAATCTATATAAGAAAAGGAGAAAAGAGTCTACTGATAATCTGGTAGACAGAGAAAATGTTTTAGATTTGTTACTAATGCACAAACCAAGATTTCTTTCTTTCTTTCTTTTCTTTTTTTGTTTAAACTTATTGGGGTGACATTAAATGATATCAATTACATTGTTTCCAGGTATACAATTCTACATTACATTGTCTATACATCACATTATGTGCTCACCACCCAGAATCAGCTCACTTTCCATCACCATATGTTTGATTCCCCCTCCCTACTCTCCCCCACCCATCTCTCCCACCCACCTCCTCCCTTACCCTCAGGTAACCACTAAACTATTGACTGTGTCCATGAGTCTTTGTTTCTTTGTTCCTTTTAGTTTTATATTCCACCTATAAGTGAGGTCATATGTGTCTTGATTCTTTCAGTCTGACTTATTTCACTTAATAAAAAGTTTTCAAGGCCCGTCCATGTTGTCACAAATTGCTGTTTTTCATCTTTTTTTATTGCTGAGTAGTATTCCAGTGTATAAATGTACCACAACTTCTTTATCCAGTCATCTATCAGAGGACACTTTGGTTGATTCCACGACTTGGCCACTGTGAACAGTGCTGCGATGAACATTGAAGTACATGTATCTTTGTGGATTAAGGTTTTCAGGTTTTTTGGATAGATACACAGGAGAGGGATTGCTGAGTCATATGGCAATTCCATTCCTAGTTTTTGGAGGAATCTCCACACTGCCTTCCACAGTGATTGTATCAATTTACATTCCCACCAGCAGTGTATGAGGGTTCCTTTTTGACTACAGACTCTCCAGCACTTGTTATTCCTTGTCTTGTTGATTACAGCAGAAGACCTAAACAGGCACTTCTCTCCTGAAGACATACAAACAGCTAACAGATACATGAAAAAATGCTCAACATCACTAGCAATTAGGGAAATGCAAATTAAAACCACAATGAGATACCACCTCACACCTGTTGGAATGGCTATAATAAACAGGATTTCTTGAGATTCACTCACATTAGGATAAAATGGTACAACCATCCAACAACACTCCACAGTTGCATTCTGAGAAAGCGGACAGAATAGATTAATAGAAGAGAGAACCCCATATCCTTCAAGAACGCAAGTGAGGTACCACAGTCTCTCTATCGTCTCCTCTAACTCAAGCACAAACCTAGTATTATTCCCTTTTCATGTTGCTTCCTGAGGACCTTGTAAACTTCAGCCAACTTATAACTTATCACCCTATTTGGTAAAGATATCTCTACAAGGCCTCCATTCCAGAATGCAAGCTCTCCATTAATGTGTGTTGGAATGAAGTGAAATGGTAGCTAAGCAATCTGGCAGAAGCCATGTCAAACAAGAAGCCATAAGACTAATGAATGTATGTATGGATTAGAGTTAGAAAGGCGGAGGATTGCTGGAGCCCATTACAGGCTCGGTGTAAAGGTGACTAATAACTAAACATAACTGAGATTGTAGTTACTAACCAAAACAAGCAAACAACCATAGGAATAGCAAGGTATCTTTCAGGGATATCAAAAAGAACAATTAAGGAAGACACAGACTAAGTACATTAAAGTTATTAATCTGAAGACAGTCTCAAAGGCATTGCTACAGATTATCTGAAATGTCTAAAGAAAATATGCTGACTCATCTGGAGTTAGTTCAGTTACTTTTTAGCCATGATGAATTTACAGCCTAAAGGTATAGGATTTGGGTAAAAAACTCGAATTTAAGAATTTATCTGATTGAATCTCAGCTCATATATGTGTGTCTGGGGCATCTTTGGGGATGACCCATATGAGATCACTGATATTTATTTTTTAATATGTTTATCAATCAAGGGCTCAAAAGAAAAAAAGTAGCATAAAGTGAGGTACTGGAGAAGAATTTAAACCGAAACTAATTACAAAGATGTGTGGAGGGTTTAGGAAAAACACAAAGGATAGTGTGGTACCCTCCCTGGTCTAAGATGAACAGGAAACCAAGGCTTAAAGGGTTAAGGGGAAGGTAGCTGTCACCTGATAAAAGCTGGTGACATCCACGTGACATGAATACAATCAACCTTGGCCTTACATTCATCCCACTCTCAGCTCTCCTGAGGGTGCCTTCTACCAGCCAGGGCAAGAGAGATCTAAAGAGATGAGCTTCCTAGGATACAGAAAAGGCGGAAGGGCGAAAAATGGATTTGGTGGGACAAACATTAGATATCCATTATTATGTGGGTCTTCAGACTTACCAAGGATAACCTGACTAGGACCACTTATTCCACTAAATACCTAAAGCAGAATGTTTTTGTCCCCTTTAAAAAATATTTTTGTTCAGGTAACTTAAAGTAGAAATGGGTGGGAAGTGTCCTCTTTTAAGCAAGCATGTGATCCAGTAGTGGGAATTGTAACTCTAGATTCCAAGATTTAATTTAAGAAAGAGTAGCACCAATAATAAAGTAACGAGAACATAAACTAGCATTTATAGAATATACTACAAGATGTCTGAA
>PVKE010019274.1:0-28648 GCA_004027555.1 Craseonycteris thonglongyai | reverse complement strand
TGATAAAGACCGACAGGGAATGGGGATTCCAAGAAAGAGCAGTGATTGAGTGCTTGCCTTGCAATCATGAGGGCCGGGGTTTGATTCCTGGTCTCAGCCATGCAACCGCACATGCTGAACTGCAGTACAACTGGTAACCACTGGAATGGCGGTAATGGTTCTCCCCTCCCATGCAGGAGACCCATGGTTTGGTTCCCACCTCATGGGACCCCAATAAAAACCTGTGTAGAACGAAACCATGTCACAAGTAATGATGTACAACCATGGAGACAGCTCTGGGCCCTCTCCCCACCACCCCCCCTCTCTCTTTCTTCTTTTCTCAAATAATAAATAAACCTTAAAAAAAAGACTGATGGGGAACAAGCACTTCTTTCTACTCAATGTATTAGCATCCTTTTTTTTCCCCCCACAAAGTCTATGGATTATTCCTTTATATTATTTTTTCATTTTAAAAAGGTTTGTTTAGAAAATTCCATTAGCTATTTTAATTAAGACATGGTATTTTTAAGAGATATCAAAATCACAGAAATTTCCAGTATTTGCTGTATTCTTCCAGCAATGCTGTAAAGGTTAGAAAAATGACATGTGCAGAAAAGACCCATGGCACTAATGAGAGGGTCTATTGTCACACAGTACCTTCAAATCCCCCTTAGGGTTCATTACTATGCCATATTGATTGTGTCATTTTTGGTAATTTGGGAGTGACTCATTCGTGGCTGACAGGTAAGGGCAGATACTGTTACGTTACCTCTTAAGTTCTGTCAGCGAACTTGTCAGAAAATAAAACAGACCATCCTTATTAGGAATATAAAGGTTCAAACTTTCCAGTTTTTTGTCACCATATTTTGAAATTTCCTGTGTGTGCCCTGATAAAATATTACTTCTCCAGCATAGTCAGAATTAACATACATTACAGAAAAAAGGAAAATCTTTGTAGTTTTATACAAATATTATATTTTCTTTTTTTTAACCTGGAAATCAATTTTATTTTTACTTCAGTTTCAATGATGTGCAAAAAACAAAACAAACAAAAAACCCTTAGAGATGCTTTTAAAAGATCTTGATGTTTTTATTTATTTATTCACGTGATAAAGAACAATTAAATTTCTACTTTCTTAAGCAGAAAATAGTCATTGTTTGCATCTGGGCAAAACTGCTTCAATGTCTACTGCTAAAGTCTGCAATGTAAGTGTAGACATATAATTATATGAATGTGTGGTTTTCCCAATGCTGATATGTTCTTGTTTTATGTTGCTTTCATAAAATGAAAATTCTGCACGTGGGATTGTTTTCAATCACAAATCTTACATTTTGTAGAAATGAAACATTGTATGCCGTTGGTGATCAGGCACTTTGGGCAAATTCCTAAACCAATCTGTGGCAGCATCTTACCTGGCAGGAAGACATGTCCTCCACACACCCACCATCACAGATTCTCTCTTTGAGGAATTCGGAATTGGGATTAAGACATTAGCGTGTATGGAGGGTTCATCTCTTGGGAGCTTTGGCTCAGCCATCTTGCCATGTGGACCGTGAATGAGAGAAAATCAATCAGGAGAAAGAATCATGGAAATGCGGGAAAGACAGAGATGAAAGGAGAATGCACACCATTCCCTGAGGTCCTGACCTCTCTCCAGTCCTTGCATGCAAAGCCAAGGCCATTCTGCAGGCCTTGATTTTCTCAGACAAATAATAGTGAAGTTATCCATTTGGAGTTTGGCTTTGCATTGCTTTTCTACCTATGCTATTTTAAGTTGGTTTCTGTTATTTGTAAATACAGTCTTAATGGGTACTCACATTGCTGTTGTTGTTGGTGGTGATAACTGTCTTTACACGTGCAAATAAGAATAAGTAGTTTCTAATTTTTTTCTTTCTTTTTTGTTTCTAAATAAATTTGACTGCCAGAAATGAGGCTCTCATAGAACGGGACACACTACAGATCAACAGGAAATGAAAACCATTGGTATTGATTAGGCTGGGTCCATCAGGGAAGATACTCCCAGAAGTCAATGGATAACATCTAGCAGAGTAGAATATTTAATCAGGAAGGTTTTATAAAGAGTTGGCTCATGGCAAGAGAGGGAGATATTCGGTAATGTCATTACAGAGATCCTACCATGATCACTGAGGTCTAGGAAACATACTGTATTTAAATTTTGGACTGTCCTTGAGTTAAGTTGTATCTATAAATACTGGTACCTTGGCAGGTGCTGTTAAAACAGAGCCTAGCTACTAAAAGTGGATTATAAAATGGAGTCTTAGTTGCTGAAAAAAGTTAAGTGCCAAGTACTGTAGCCCACTGATTTTCCAGTAGAGGTGATTTTCACCCCCACCCCAACCCCCCACCCCCACTAGCAATATCTGAAACCCTTGCTGGTTATTACAACTGGAGTAGGGGTTTGTTAGTGACATCTAGTGGAGAGAGGTCATAGATACTTCTGAATGTACTGCCCTCAACAAGAAAGAACCATGTAGCCCAAATGTCAGTAATGTTGAGGTTGAGAAAACTGCTCAACTATTAAATAAAATGAAAGTGAAATCTTGAGAAACTCCATAGTGAATCTCCAAACTCCAACTTTAGAGTCCTTATGGTTCTCATCAATGACAATAGACTGTGGGGGGAAAGAACTTATCCTTAATTGAGTCAATGTCCACTTTGTAACTGACCCAGTCACTGAATTTATCTTTACGTATTATCTTTCTTATCATAAATTATATCTAGCCTGCATATGGGACACACAACATAACTGTACCTCAGTAGCTCAGAGCCTTGTCAGTACTGTGGTTCTTGACAGCTTTTAAGCAATTCCGTCATGATGCCCTAAGCCAACATTCAGAATAGGCCTGGATACTGATTCAGTAGGGCTGAGTCACAGAAATGATTCATCCACCCAATCTCTGCAATACGCCTCCGAGAAGATAGAGACCTATGTGGTCTAAAGGTTCCGATGATGCAAAATTTCAGAGAGGCCCCCATCCACACATTCCCCCAAACATGGGAATTCAGCAAAATTGTTTGACCAACTGACTATCCATGAAACAACAGATGAAGGTCCCTACCTTTGAGCCCAGTAATCACTGTTTCTACTTCCTATCAATGCTATAATAAATCCCCCCAATTTAGTGGCTTTATGCAATACACATGTATATTTCTGGAAGTTGGAAATCCAAAATAGGTCTCCTGAGCTTCATTCCCTCCCAATGCTCTAGGGAATAAATTATTTTCTTTCATTTTCCAGTTTCCAGAACATTCTCCTATTCCTTGGGCAATGACACCCTCCGCTTCCTTCTGTTATCAAAACCAGCAATGACCCATTGAGTCTTTTTCAGGGTATCATCTCTTTGTGTTTGACTCTTCTCTCTCTTCCGTGTGTAAAAGACACCTGGTCCAACAGGAGAAGGCAGATAATCTCCTGATGTTAAGGTCAGCTCTTTGCCATGCAACAACATATGCATAGATTCTAGGGATTAGGATGTTGTCATCTTTGGAGGGACAATTATTTTTTTCTACCATACTCACCCAAAGACTGTTTTACAAATAAGTAAATAGGGCTTATAGTTGTATTAGTCACAAAATGGAGATTTGGCATTTGAAAGGGAATAATTCTATAAGGCATTTAAACAAAGATATTATAGGAAGCACCACTTCGAGGCTTTCAAAGAGTATCATGAATCTTGTACCAGATTAATTTCTTAATACAGTCTCCCTCCTGCAATCATCATGAAACAAGGGAAATTATAATTTAGGAATGAAGGATTTCTAGAGAACATTATATTATTAAGTAGCTGTTCATTTGACTGTGGCCTTAAGATTAGGTGTGTAATTTCTCATTTCATGAACACTTTGATAGATCAAAAAAATTCCTCCCCACACTCCAGCTCTCAATCCCTAAAAATGCAATTCTCTATCAAAAACTTCAAAATGAGGAAGCCAGGATGGCTCAGTGGGTTAAGTACTCGCTTTGCAGTCCTGGGGGACTGAGGATCAAATCCCAGCTCTGGCTTTTTCATATGCTGAAATTGGGCATGCTTCCCATGCAGGAGGCCCCCAGTTATGTTCTCATCTCCCCGTTTAGTCCCTGGCTTGAGGGTGCATGCCTACCATATGGGAAGCCCTGCCCACCTGTATGGAATGAAACCATGTTGAAAACTGACGATATATAACTACAGAGACTGCTGTGGGCCCTTCCCCTTCTCTCTGTCTTTCTCTGTCTGACAAAAACAATGAAATAAATCTCAAAAAAAAAGTCAACAACTTCAAAATGTCAAAATAAGCCTCCTTCCCACATTGGGGACAACATCAAAGCAAAGCAAGTAAAGGAGTGGGTGGATATTGTAATCATGTAGGTGATGCTGGTGATGAATCTCTGAGGAGCTGAGATACTGTTTTAGATGCACTGACAAACTCAGGACCACTGATATCAATAATACAGTAGATAGTTTTCTGGAAATAACCCCTGGAAGTACTTTAGCCTTTGATCCACTTGATAAATTAGTAATTTATTAGAAAAAGCACAGATATCACCTAATTGCTTCACATATCTTTAAGGAAAAAAATTAAAACAACGTAACAGATCAACAATGCATTCCCCACCCCCACCCCCACCCCCACACCAGGAAACCAAGAGATTTCCATCATATCCATTCCATACTGACAATTTCATTATGAGAATATCTCAGACACTGATGCACATGATGCTGCTGAATAGATGGGAAACATATCCTACTTACTCTTTTTAACAAGTCAAGGAAATATGCAGTGCATCTAAAGATGCTTACACCCTAAAATAATAAAACAATAATTAGGAATGAAACAAACACTTAGCATTTAAAAGGGTTTTTCCTGTATCCACAATACCTAACTTATTCTAGAAAACAACCATCAAAAAACAAGCAAACAAGTCTTCTCTGAGGTATAAAATGTTCATGAATTTAAATAACAAAGATACAGAATAGGAGCCGTTACATGGTGTAAATAATTGTCAGCAAAGTTGTATAAAAAATAAAGGGTGTAAGATGTGTGTTATTAAAAATAAATGGTATATAGCTACCCTTTTATGTATCTCAATTTATGCTTTTTCCTATACCTAACTTTATACCTATACCCATGCCCATCTCATACCTATACTTATACCCATACCTGTGCCAATTTTATCTATCCTGGTCTGACCAAATGCATTTTGAAGTCATGGAAGGCCGAGAACACGTCTACGTGTCTTATATCCCATACAACACCCAGTAGCTACTGGATCTTAACAAGCAACATTACTTTTTCTTTACTGCATGCTGCAGTTCTGAATATTGACATTATCAGATGTAATAAAGTGATTAAATGACAAAGAGCTCTATTACAAAATGTTTTTTAAGATTATATTGTTTGAAAGAAGGTGAGAGAGAGAGGGAAAAAAAATGGGGGAAGGCCCAGAGCAGCCTCCATAGTTGTACATCATTATTTGTAACATAGTTTCATTCCACACAGGTCGATGTGGGGTCATGTGGGGCGGGAACCAAACCAGGGGCCTCCTCTATGGGAGGTTAGAACCTTCACTACCATCCCAGTGGTTGCCAGTTGCACCGCAGGTGAGCATGTGAGTTTGCATGGGCTGAGGCCGGGATTCGATCCTTGAACCTCACGGTTACAAGGCAAGTGTTCATCCTATTGCTCTATCCCAGCATCCCTTTAACACAAACTTTTTAAACTGCACATCTAATTTTATCTAAGTTAGGCACAGTCTATATTTCAAGTTATGCTTTCCAACTTTATGTATCATACTAGCCCCATTTGCCCCCTTGGCCCAGAGGAGTGAGTTCTGTTCTGTGACTCGACAATAATATTAGAAGGTTTAACCAAGCACTTTGTTAAGGTTATAACTCCATCCACTGCAAACTCGTTGACCTAATAATTTAAAGTGCAAAGATTACATATGCAAATAATACAAGAAAGATAATCCATATATATATATATATATATATATATATATATATATATTAAATGCAGGTGCATTTTAAGTCCATGATAACATTAAAAGAAAAAAAACATGCTGGAATTATTTATTAAGGTTTCCCTTTTAAGCAACGACATGAATCATCTTGAGATGGTAATGAAAAATTTCACTCTCAGGTACAGTAGCATGTGACTAATAGCCTTAAAATAGCACCTAGCTGTGTCATCACCAAAGAAACGACTGGCATTAATTCACATAGAGAAACTGATTCAATGTTGCCTTCTCCAATATCTCTCACGTCTTAAGACAAAATCCACTATACCCTATTTCAATATTTATTAAAACTAAATCTCAGTACACAGAAAATAAATATGTCTGGCTCCCCAAAGCTGGAGTGAATTTGGTGGCTACAGTCACAACACTTCGCCTGCTGTCCCGTTTTCTGTATTCTAGTCAGCATCCGTTTTGTGGATGCACATGAGAAGCGACCTTCATTTAGTTCCTTTCATCCGACTATTTCAAATACTTCGCTGATAGCTATTTACAGTTGCTGAATAAATGGGAGCACCGAGCCAATGGGAAGTTATAAGCATTCTAGCAATGAATTACAAAGCAGTCGAAGCTTGTTACAACAAGTAAGGACGTAAAACATTTTAGGCGTCCATTCTGAACTCACCTTCCATTTTTATAATACAATCAACATGCTCTGCTTTGTAACATTTTTCCTACATCCTTAGATTAATAATGACCCTGTTCACTGGTTGAGACATGAAGTCATTGGACCCTAGTTTTTTTTAACACATAGGCCAGCTGATGTACTACTTGTGGGTATGTACAAATAGACAGGTGGGGTGAGTATGGCATTCTGACATGCAATTTGAATGTGCTTTAGGTTATACATTGTGCAGAGGGGAAAAAGTAGGGAAAAAAAAGTCTTTAGTGTGCAAAGTGATGAAAAAAGGGAGTCGAAGAAATTGCTATTATAGTTAGAGGGTTAGAATATCTGAAAAAGAAAGTGTATGACAAAATAATTTTGGACAGGAGTCTACTAAGTGATGGACAAGGAGAAGAGTTGAGGGCATCAGCCAGAAACATGAGGCCAAGGCGGGGGCAAAGGACATGACCCGTGATAAGTGCGATACACTGTTTTCGTTCATTAATGAAACTTCTATGAAGGCTTTTCAAAGTCGTGGCTCCCACACCTGGTCAATCATCTGAATTTCTTAAAGAGTTATAGCCATTGTATGTTCCCTAGAGATTCTGATTTATTAGATCCAGCTTAGAATTCAAGAATCTGAACAATGCAATAGACTCTCCACTAACCAGAACTCAAGCACCTGGCACTGGCTTGAAAGTTAACGGAGAGTCCACTTACATTTATCCAGCCTCTACCAATCTTCATGGGTGCCAGTTAACTGAGAATCTACTGTATTTTTAACAGAGTCTGTGCTGACTCTGAAGGCATAAATGCTTCAGAAGACCTAACCTTCTGCTAAGGTCAGTACCTAACCACCATATCCAGCTGTGAGCAACACAGACAAGGGCTGTCCAGAAAAAATCCAGCCACAAATGCCTCTATGTTTCATAGTACATAGCTGGAGACTTTCCAGCCCTTGCACTTTCCTGGCTCTTATCCACGAACACTGAGAAAGGCAATGCAAACCAGGGACAGCGGAAGGATGAGTCTCTCCAGGTATCAAAAGTAAGTCACATCAGACTATTTTATGGTGTCAACATTCCTTCATGGTCTGTGTCTTAAGATGCTGTTCTGTTTTTTGACCTTGATTTTGCTCCCTGCTTTTTTTCTTGGTTTGGACCATGGGATAATGACCCCAGTGTGGCTCAGTTGGGACACTGGGCTTCATTTGGACCCTTTGGTTGTCTCAGAAGGGGGCGGGGGATGTTCTAGCCAAGCCCCACCTCCCCAGTTCAGTTGTGAACAATAGCCCTATGGTTCTGCTGACATTTACCTGAATCAAGATTTCTTTTTTTAAAGATTTATTTATTGTTTTTGACAGAGAGAGAGATACAGAGACAGAGAGAAGGGCCTGGAGGGCCCAGAACAGTCTCCACAGTTGCACATCATCGGTTTTTCCACATAGTTTCATTCCACAGGTGGGCGCGGGGCTGCACAGGGCAGGAACTGGGCCGAGGTCTCACCCCAGTGAGAACTGAACTGGGGGCACTCCCCAGTTCAACATATGGGTCTGCACGGCTGAGGCCAGGATTCGATCCTCGGTCCCCAGGGCTGCTAAGTGAGCGCCTAACCCACTGAGCCATCCCGGCTTCCCTGAATCAAGATTTCTTGATCACATTAATGATATTCTATCAATGTTTTTAAAGAGAGATCTCTGCTCCTGAAGCAGAAACATGGGTGTCCTGGTAAGAGGCATGTCCCCATGCTGCCTAACCTACAGAATTAGAATCAATGTGTGCAGGGGTCAGGAGCCAGCATTTAAAAACCAAGTTCTGTAGGCAATTTTCAGGCACCTTCAAGTTTGAAAATAATTGGAAAACACAGGGATGGTTCAGTTCAGGAAAGAATTATTTACTTTATGCATTGATTCCATAAACAACAATTTATGGCCTTTCAGGTGCTAAGTAATTGATAGGCTCTAGGAGTATAAAGATGGTTAGAAAAGAGCATATTGCATTTGAGTAGAGAAGACGGACAAGTCGATAGATGACTAAAACAGAGCATGACAGTGCTCGGATAAATACGGGGTTTATTTATGAAGAAATCTTTCAGTTCTGGTGATTCTGGAAAGTTGTTTTTTTGACAGCTGTATACTTTCAGAGCCCCAGTTTGTCTTATTGGAGTGTCAGCTATTTGCTGGTTCATTTACACACTAGAAAAAAAATCATAAAATATCTCTTTTAAATTTTCCCATGAGCTCACATTATCCTTTCTTATTGTGCAACCCCTTTGTGATTAGATATTTAAAAATGAAATAACTGCAGAAAACGGTTGCATTCAGATGTAACTTCAAAAGAATTCAAAAACCAGAAGTGCCGTGTTAAGACAATCAAAATTCTGTGACTTCTATTTTTGCTGCTCCTCAGTGAGGTACTATTAATGTTGTGACATAATTGAGTCATTGGTGTTTCAGAGATGCAGCCTAATGAAGTTTTAATTTACGCCTTTAGCTAGGGATAAATTACCATATTTTTCCTTGGATAAGATGCCCACCTGTATAAGATGACCCCTATTTTTCTAATCCAACATTAAGAAATCAATACATGGGTCACTCCCATTTATAAGACAACCCCCAATTTTTGGTCTAATTTCAGATGCAAGTATCGTCTTACACATGAAAAAATATGGTCCCTATTGGCACTCCATATATAAAAATTATGTAAAGAATAACACTATAAAAATCAAATCTTTCAACTATGTGTATATTATTTGTTTCTGTTCTTCCAGATGTTTAAGTGATATGAGGTTTTTGCTAATATTGGGACATTTTAACACAATACTTACAACACTATTTAAAGATTTAAGGCAGGGATATCCACCATTTGGTTTCCCTGGGCCATACTGGAAAAAGAAAAATTATCTTGGATTACACATAAAATACACTAATACTAATGATAGCTAATGAGCTCAAAAAAAGTCACAATAAAAATCTCATAATGACTTAAGATTAAGTTTACGAATTTGTGTTGGGCCACATCAAAACCATCCTGGGCCACATGCAGTTCACAGACTGTGAGTTGGACAAGCTTGATATTAAGTTTTATGTTATATTACATAAATGACAGGACATCTATGATTTATTTTTTAATGAGAAAAATTAAAAACTCATGTGTTTTCAAGGGCAAGAAGCCCACAGTCAGTCATTCAAACACTGTACCTTTTTTCTCTAATGTACTGTAAACACCACAAATACACTATAGACTCTATCCACAGAGTCCACGATGGTGTACGGAAGACAGCATGGTGTGACAAATGACATGAAATTACCTCTGAACCAAATAAGCTGTTACCATATCAAACATTATATTAAATAGTAGGTTAAATATAAAAGTTTTTAAATATTGTGCCTCTACATGTAGTATGCATGATAGCCAACACTAAAGGAAATACAGGAGGAGTGAAGTTCTTACATCCACGGAGCTGGATGAGACAAAGACATTATACACTTTAATTTGTAATGTAATTTCTAATTTAATAATAATATCCATTATAATTTATAATTTGGGCTGGATGAAACAGAAACATTATACATGATTAAAGCAAGGTAGATGGCAAGAGGAAGTATAAGCAAAAAGCTCAAAAGTGGGCGAGACTGACTTTAGATGGAATGGTGAGTAATGGCTTCTCAAGGAAGAGAGAACTGAGACAAGCCATAGAACTGCCATTTATTAAATATAATGATGATAACAACAATGTTCATTCTTTCTATCAGTCATTGCCTTCTATTGGCCAGCCACTCTACTAAGTGCTAGGCTAATAAGTTCTTATTTACTATGGCCACATTTGAAGTGGGTGTTACTATCCCCATTTGATAGGTGAAGCTTTTGTAGTTAAGAAGGGTTAAGCAATATTACCAAGGTCACACAGTATTCCTACCAAGCCAGGATGCCATGCCAGTTCTCTTTGACTTAAACCCATGTATTTTCTGCCACACTGCCCTCTACGCCTGCCTTAAAGACAGGACTAAATCCAAACAAAATACAAGGGTATTCAGACAGATCAGCAGTGTCCAGCTCTTTGGTTTGACAATAAAGAATGTGATATAAAGCATGGTGTCTCTTTAGAAAAGTGCCCATGAACACGCATCAGCTTGCAACTTTTTAGTTTATCCATGAATCTAAGATAAGAATCTGATGAAAACTACGGATCCTTATCTTTCCAGATTATTGTCTATAAATTCATGGCTCTCACCAGCCCGCTCATGTCTTTGGGCCTGTATCACAGATGAGGGTCCTAACAGAGAACAATACACTAGAGGACATGGAATACATTGGGAAAGGAGTTTATTCTGCAGTAAAATTTCTTTTCAACATCAGGCCTTTACTCTCCGCCAAACTTGTCAATCAACACATTCTATGTGAGCCATAGTCTAGCTTCTTTCTCTCCATTGCCACCATCACTAAAATGTGGACTCTACAATTTGGCTGATTCGAGAAGTTTCTTTTCCACTTTGGTTCATTCTCTACACTGCCATAAGTGAAGCTGATCAGATGTGCCATTTTAAATGGGGCAGAAAACAATGGTACTGTCCTATTTCAAACGATACATATAGTCTGCCTACTCGAATTTAGCCCAGTGAGACCTGGTTGACCATATGTACTGTTTGAAATGAGACAGTATTGTTGTTTTCTGTCCTGTTTAAAATGGGGTGTCTGGTCAGCCTACTTAAAAGTATTTTTTATATATATAAACAGTATGCCACTTCCTTATTTATAAATCTTCTTTTTTCATTTTCTGCATTAATTACTGAACTTCTTAGCAGGGTATGAGCCACTCCACATTCCACAAGGTGGGCCTGAGCCATCCTTATTTTTCATTTAAACAAAACAGAACAAATATCCATTTATTATGTGCATCATATATATTTGCATTTGCTTATTTTTTCTTTTACTTTTTGATAAACTACTACTCATACTTCCAGATATAGCTCAAATATCATCTCTGAAAGTTTCACAAACTTCCCCACTCATTTATACCCATACAACTTTGTTCAGACATCTCTTAGAGCCACATTTTATATTAATAGAAATGGATCTTTTTATGGAAATATATTCTGCACAGGTGCAAGGTTGAAGTCACAGCTCATTGGTCTTTGTGTGCCAGTCATCCAGCACAGCATCTGGAACAGAGTAAGTATTCAGCAGATAATTTTTGTTAAAAGTGAATGAATGAATGATCACACAAGTTTCATGGTATTTCCAGAACAGTTTTCAATGTATTTGTTCTTCCAATTTTTTTTTTAATTTTACATGTTCATTTTTAATGATCACTTCTTTCAGATCATTGTAATTATTGTATTGTTTAAGGAAATATACATAATGTAATAATATAATATATAAACACACACACTTTATTCTCAGTACTGTTACACATTCAGAAAATGAGCAACTTTACAACCATCTGCTTGAGATATAATTACTTAAAACATATTTGGCAGAAAAAAGAGCAAAAAAAAATATATATATATATAAATATTTCAAAACTGTTTAAACTCTTCAAAGTACCAAATTGGGTCACAGTGAACAGTTTTATATACATATTAGCACCATGTTTACTACAACAATGTTTTAAATGGGTGCGACATCTGAAATTTCTAACCAGCATGATACTGTCAAAGAATATTTAGCCTTATGAGGAAATGTTAAATTATATATTAAGTTTACAAGGAGCTACAAAACAGTACAGGCACTAGAGATAACAGACATGTGACTAACAGATACAGTAAAAGTCCAGGAAGACATCTAAAATGAGATAACATTAGAAAAGAAATTATTAAAAAGAAAAGAAAAAGAAATCTTTAGAAAGTATGTTGAGTAACTGAAAACAGTAAGCGTTAGCTATTCATGTGTTTGGTAACAAAATCAATTTAAGAACACTTAAAGTAGATGTTATGTTACAAGGATAAGGATTTTTACTATATAAAAAGCTCTGAGAAATTGAATCATGCTTCACATTTTTCCTGAACTCAGATGAATAATAAAAGGGGGAAAAAATGAAGTGTAAAAGAGCCTTTTTATTCCCTCATATACATCATTTTAAGGTCAAAATATAGCTAACACTCTATAAAAGGAAATTCCATGGGCTGATATTTAGGAATTATTACAATATGTAATAAGCACTGGGAAGATGTAAACGTGGCCTCATGTTTACTAAAATATATTTCTTTCTATGCTGTAAGGCAAATAATATCTTCTAATATTAGATATTAATATTTTCAATTGCTTATTATGTTCCCAGAACTTTAATAAAAATATACCTCATTTGCTATAAAATGATTATAGATGTATAATGAATGCTGATTTTACGAGAGACCCTCTCGAACTTTAAACCATTAATAAAAATACAATCATATCATTTTATTCATTTATTCTTTCATTTATTCATTCAGTAGCCTTTGGATAAAGTCCTAATATATAGCAACACTGTATTAAACTCACTAGTGACCAATACGTTTTCCCTGCCTTCCTGGATCCCAGATTCTAGCTGCTAAGCAGTGACAAAGAAAATAACAGTATGTATTTGCAAGATACATAATGTGGGCATTTATGGAGGTAGAAGGAGCCAAAGAAGTTCCAACTACTGACCAGACAAGTGGTAAAAACCTGTTTAAAATATGTTGTCATACCTAGGTGTGACTGTAATGATCCTTTTGGATAGGTTTTGCACTTTATTAAAATGAATTTTTACCTTGGTGAATGAGTTTAAGGAGAAGACTTCAAACTGAACTACTATTAATATTTTGCTATTATTAGATGTTAAAATGGGCACTCATATTAGCTGGTATCAATCTCTCTCATTGTAGTAGAGAGTTAAGGTAATACTTCATTGTTTATTCTATAGGAAATAAAATGTGTGTGTGTGTGTGTGTGTGTGTGTGTGTAAACATAAATAATATAAATAAATAATAGATATAAACATAAAGATAGCCTTCATTTCTAGGAACTAATAAACTGAGAAAGAAAATCAAATAAGTAATGCCAAAACAACTTGAGTAGACTAGCTTAAAAAAATTAAATACAATTAAATGTTGATAACTTGGCTTTCTAAAGCCTAGAAGCACATGTTAAGTACGGATACAATAAGACAGTAGAGTGATTTAGCAAGATAAGGTATTAAGTAAATAACAACAACAATAAAAGCCTACCAGTGTCTGGTCTGTTGTATAATACGTATAGTCATGATGTCCTATGGTATGTTGGACATGAACTTGGAAGGTTTTTCCTTTTGCCATTGAGTCATCTGATGACCAATGATTTACATTTGTTAAGTACACAGAAATCATTTAGTGTTATATTAAAACACGCATACAAGCTAAATTAAACTCAGGAGTACTGAATACTTATCTTCTAAGTAACTGAGTTGACTTTAAGTATGCTGTTTCTTGATGTTAACAGGAACTCACAAATAACAGTCTATCCAGTTAAAAACACAAACCCAGTGAAAAACATAAAATTCAAGTCAGTTGGTTAACGTTCTATTGAAAAAGAAATCATAAAATAAAGTCTTATTATTAATGTTATATCCAGTCCAAAAAAAGTAAATCACTTGCAGTTGTTCAAGGCTAAGTCAGCTGGGCACGATGGGCATTTAACATCAAATATGATTCTTGACCCTGAAGATATAAATCAGGAAACTATTAGCTGAGGCACAACAGTTGATTCTATGAAGCTCTACACAGAGTCTCACATAATGTCCTCAACAATTAGGAAGAAACTTTGGTCTTATAACTAATTTGACCAACACAGAATGTACATTGGGGCCAAAGCGTGAATACTGGGTTTGACTTTGCCCAATTTAGCAATCTACATGGATCAAATTAAACAAGGAATTGCCAGTATGTGGCCATATCAGACGGTGCATTTGTACCTATTAATCTGACTTTATTTGGAAGTTCAGCTATTAAACTTTTGAAATCGATTTACCTTAATATATGGCTGAACTTCTGGAATTGCTCTGCTGGAATTTCTAAGTAAATATAAAAGGTAGCTTCAAGTAAAACAGGCAGTTAAGTTACATAGAGAGTATAAAATTTGAGTGATTCTAATGAGGTAGGAAAAAAAAATGCAATTTCTATGTCAATGAAAAAATTAGTTACTCAACACTCCAAACCTGTATTATGGTTGCCTACATTGAAAATAATAAGAAATCAAATAACTGGAGCCATTTTGTCAGTTAACAATTATTTACATGGAGCTATACTGGTTATAAAATATAATAGTTACCAAAAACTGCACCAAATACAGTAGACTCTCAGTTAACTGGCACTCATGGAAATTGGTAGATGCCAGTCAAGTGTACATAGACTCTCTGTTAACAGAAACTCAAGCAGCCAGCACTTTCAAGCAACCAGCAAAATCTCAGGCAACTGGCAAAAACATTCATTTGAGAGTGCCGGTTGCCTGAGTCTGGTTAATAGAGAGTCTACTGTGTGTTACTATATACAATGTAAAACTGTAACTAAAAAACGTGGAGTAATATTTTAGAATTTCCCATTCATTGAAGATTTTTTTTTTTCTTAAATAGAGATCTTCAGTTTTTTGTATTTTTAATTTATTTTTTTTATTCATTTATTTTTGACAGAGAGAGTGAGAGAGAGAGAGATACAGAGACAGAGAGAGAACTGAACTGGGGGAGTTCCCAGTTCAGCATGTGGGTCCGCACAGGCCGGGGCCGGGATTCGATCCTCGGTCCCCAGTGCTGCAAAGTGAGCGCTTAACCCACTGAGCCATCCTGGCTTCCCCACATTGAAGATTTTTAAAAGGTACAAACTGAATCATGTTTTTGGAGAAATAATATCACTCTCCTTCACGGATATGTGAAACTAGAAATCTTTAGGAGTAAAATTCTATGTAGCTAAACATCCAGCATGTAAAGGCTTGTGGGGGTTGTCATAAGTAATAGAGTTTCAACAACAGGAAATCTAAACTCAGCATTGTCTATTTGAATGGCACATCATAGCATGTTTCCTACAACCAAAGAGCCAACGGAGAATCTACCAGCTTCCAACAAAGTTAAAGGAAACTCCTTTTCTTCTCATTCATCCAAAGGCAAGTAAAAACAACATTGATTTTAAAATATGAATAAAGAATCATTTGGGGGAAGCCAGGATGGCTCAGTGAGTTAAGTGCTCGCTTTGCAGCCCCAGGGACCGAGGATCAAATCCCAGCCCTGGCCCATGTGGACCCATATGCTGAACTGAGGTGTGCTCCCCATGTGGGAGGCCCCTAGTTCAGTTCTTGCCCACTGGTTCAGCACCTAACTCGAGGGGGGTGTGCCTCTCATGCAGGAGGACCCCAGCCCAGTTCCTGCCCTGTGTGGCCCCTGCCCACCTGTGTGAAATGAAACCATGTTGAAAGCTGATGATGTTCAACTATGGAGACTGCTCTGGGCCTTCCCGTTCTCTCTCTCTCTCTCTTTCTCTCTCTCTATGTCTCTGTCAAAAACAAAAAAATAAATCTCAAAAACAAAAACAAAAACAAGAATCATTTGATTACAATGGTTTAAGTGAATTGACAGCAAGAAGATCAAACAGATAACCACTACATGTCCTTTCCATTTCTGATTATTTTTCCTAATATAAATTCATTACAGCATTATACTTAGAACTATTATTTATGTCCTGAAGAATGTAATATATTACCTACCTATGTTATCACTTTTCTCTCTTATAAAGTCATAGGTTTTTTTTCTTTGAAGATGTTTAAAAACAGACTCTCCTTCCACATATTTCAGCATGTTGAAGTCTATTGAGGTTAGAGAATTTTATATCTTTGGATTACTAGACACAATAAAATTGCAGGAAACTTCTCAGAATAAATTTCAAAAGTTAAAAATAGGAAGTGATGGGCCTTATTCGCCATGTTACTTGATGGCTTTTTATGGAGATGCTTCAATGAGGCACTGAGAAAACTATCACATGAAACAGTTCGTAAGAAACCTGTGCATTCAAAGTCATCAGCCTTAAATCTCTAAATCTGAATGAAGTTTCTAGACAATACTAAGAAATTCTCCTTTCAAAGGTATCTAAGATTGAATTGAAGGTTAAAAAATGGGGATGATTTTTCAGTGCTAATTAAGTAGAAGGAATTAATATTAGTGGTCCTCTTTCTGAGCCTGGTATAGTGTGCAATTAATACATCAATATCTAATTTATTTCTTCCAACAAGTCTGACAAATACCTCTATCTATCTATCTATCTATCTATCTATCTCTATATATCTATATAGATATATAGAGATAGATATAGATATATTGTGTGTATGTGTAAAAATAAAAATATATATGTGTGTATATATGTTGTACATATGTGTGTGTATATATAGAGAAAGAGAAAGAGAGAGACTAAGGTTAACAGAAATGAATTACTTTGCAAAATCACACAGTAAGTGTCATTAAATGAGAAATGAACTCAAGTCCACTAAGTCAGAATGTCTGAATATTTTAGATAGTTTAGAAAAACAAAAGAAGATAAACTGAGGCTAAGGCTTTAGTTGTTCTTGCATTGCACACACACACACACATATACACACACAAATCTATGTTAAATACTCCTTAAAATTGTCATAAATCTCCAATAACTCAAATGTTTCCATTTAAATACAACAACATTCTAAAACCAATAAAAATCAGGCTAACATGCTGAATTCTTAACCAGTTAAATTAGTGTAAAGAGTGATTTTAAAATAAAGTAATTGTAAGCAACTTGAAATGTAACGGCTAAATTACAGACCTTTTGAATTCTGCAAGCTCATCCTGTCAAACATGGTATGTGAACATCTTTTTCCCATCACTTTCCCTATTGGATGATGTAAAACCTTATTTCCGCCATGTGGATTAAAGCCGTTTGGCCTCTTTTGAATAAAAATGCAGTATTTACGTACTGTGTATTTCTATTAGTTACTCAGTAGCCCTAGGCTAGTAAATAAAACATTTTATATGTACAGATTTAAGCTAGAAGTACAAGCAGCAGAATCTATGCACATGTAACAAAAGAAGACATCACTTCTTCCAGAACAGACTTATTGGGGAGAGCACACACATCTCTGAGTATATGCCTGTGAAAGCCCACATGAGTAACTTGGTTCTAGTGTCTTGCTTCTATGGCAAACCTTGCACTGGGGCTTGATTTCTGCTCTCATTTACCCTTCAAGGATTTAAATCTTTCCAACTGCCCTTTTGTTTCCAAACTCTGGCTCCCCTTGTGCTTTCTCCAGAAAACTACACACAGGTTTCACCCACATTCCCATTGCATCCCTCTCTTACTCCAGCCTGAGTCAGATTCTGCTTTGGGCTTGCTGAGAAGAGGACATTTGTCCACACACTCTTTCGCACAGCATATACTTACTGGACATCTACTTTGTACAATATCCCATGAGGGGAGAGAGCAACAGATTATGCAAATGATTTGGGCCCTACTTAACTCCTATTTGCATCAGCAGGGACATTTCATTGACTTTAAAGAACTGTATACAGCTAAATTTAAAAGTTTACTTTTATTTAATTGTATAAAATACTTCCCTAGGGGAGGGGGTAAATTTCTATATCAGCAAAACATTTTCTATATCACCAGTAGTTTAAAATAAATATTGAATGATTTAAACTTTCATTTCTCCCCAGAAATAATTAGTTAAAACAAATATAATCCACTCAATAAATGAAATAAAATACATCAGAACTTTAAAAGTATAAACACATTTATAATAATCTACTTCTATGGAAAACCAGCAACAACCAGCCAACACACCCACGTCAGAATTTTAGCCTAAAATGATTGCACTTTCTCTGAATATATAAATATGCATTGACTACTCACATTCATTTGTAATCAGGACCACAAGACCACAAAATTTTCATTAATGGTAGCATTAATAGTTATAAAAATAATCTGTTCTCACCAGCATTCTACCAACAATGGGTAAGGCATAGATTCCAGAGGGGTTTTTTTGCACCATATATTTAAAACAAATAGAAGTTTCTCACCCATTACTAAAAAAGTAAATCTTCATTTGTTAAAAAAAAACAAACAAAAAACAGAGAATATCCATTTAGTCCAAATTTTGGGTGATCAAGGTTTCCCTATCTTTGTCTTTCACAAAAGGACATTTTGAAGAATTATTTTCTTAATCAATTTCAGTTTGGATTTCATGCTGCTTTCTTAATAGTTTCCATGATGAGAAGAAACAGGGGTATAGTTGCATGGAGTACCATATGCTTAGAAATTTAGCGCAGAAGTCCGTAGGATGACATGCAGGAAAAAGTGCAGCCACTCAAATATAAAAAATGATTAAAAAGAAATATTCTTAATTCCATTATTTATTGAAAAATAAAACAATAATAACTTTTTGTGTGTGATTTTTGGCTGTTTTTCAAGTCACCTTTACTGCCTCCAATAGGCAAAATAAAGTACATAAACTTGGACTTATACCAAAATATTTTGGGAATTTCATAAATAACATGGCATTTTAAGTAAATATCAAATGTATATTCATCCAGCATGTCATTCAATTACTTATCTTGCAAATATTTATTGAGAGTCTGCTATGTGACAGATAGTATTAGCTTCTCAAAATGTAGCAGTAATCAAAAAATGCTAGAAGTCCTTATATGCAAGGAGCTTACATTCTATTGGGGAGAGAGGATAAACAAGATAACAAAATAGTGTATAGTATGTTAGATGTGATAAGTGCCCAGAAGAAAAATAAAGCAAGTGGTGATGATGTGCATGGAGATTTAGCTCATGGATTGGCCTCACTGGAAAATTTACAGTAAACAAAGAACTGAAGTTGGTGAGGGAGAAGCACCCTTTTAATTATGATCATACTTAGACAGTAAGACTTATTACAATAATGGTAAGGTGAATATAATTCTTTCATAGTATTTTTCTTCAAGACAATTTCTGGAAAGTATGAGTTGCTTTCATATAAAAATTGCTAAGACAGTAAAGGTAGGGCAAAGAATAATCAAGTGTTTCATGTAACATTGGAATTTGTGGAACTTAGCATCTGTCAGTAGAATATAAATGTAAATGTTTTTTATTTCTTAGGTTAAAAAAACTAAAAAAGAAAGATAGGATACTATAAAGATCTCTGAATTCCTAAATACAAAAGAAAGGGATGTTTTAATCCTAACTCTTTTAAGAAGTATTGCCAATTGATGACCAAAGCATATTTGAATTGTATTCCATCTTTGTATTGGGGCCCTTTCTATAAGCATGTTTGGGTCACCGCCTGTGGTTCACAATCAATCCTGAAATACTTGACTTCCAAGGTAACGCTGTGCTCTGAAAAGCCATTCAGAAAGAAAGGCAAGTGGGTGGCAAACAGCCAAGGAGAAAGGCATTGGTTGGCAAGAGAAGCCATGAACCTTGTGTTGCATCAATTGCCCATGATCACCTAAAACAGACATCACAAATAGGTGTGGAATAAACATAAAAAACAACAACTGATTCCAGTTCTTGAGAAATATGTCCACGTCCTGAAATATTCCTGCATCTTCTTCCAAGTTGAAATCCCTGCACAATGACTCGTGAGGTAGACGGAATACAGACATTTCCAAGTATGTCTGAGTTCCCATCAAGCCTGCATTTTCATGGCCATGTCGAGTGGCAGACTCCTGAGGCTAGACGAAAAAGGTGAGCCTTGACCTGAACTCCTAGGATCAATACAAAGAAGTGCCACACGAAAAATAATGGAACTCCGGTCTTAGAATACAAAGCAGGCTGAATGGAATCAGCATCATCAGGTGGTCATGGATCCATTTGTAGTAGAGACTGAAAATAACTGTGCTGGCATGAAAATAGCTCAACGCAGAACCAGTGGAAATGAGTGCATAAGGCAACCGAGCTATCATTGCAAAGGAAAGGAGAAACATACGAACATATTCATAGATGACAGATAAAACTGTGGATACTGAGAACATTTTTCTTTCCTCAAAACCTTCGTGTTGTTTTTGGCTTGGAATGGTTCACAGTTCAGCTATTTCTAGAACCGTAATAAAAACACCATATCCTTTGGAACCATGACATATATATTGCTGCATAAGTTATTGCCTTTGATGGCTGTTTCTTACTGATTTAAAAAATTTGGAAGAATTGAGTAATCTTCTTCCTAGGCCAAGTTAGAAGTTAAATTTGCTGCTTTTCAGCACTCATCTATTGGCTAAGCGTCCTTACGTTCGGGGTAAATATGATTGGTGGTAATTTGGATGTTTCAAAAGTTGAAAAACTCATCCCTTCAACCAACTTTTCTTTTTTTTTTTTTTTTGGCCAGCCACCAAGCTAGATATGGGAGATTCAGAGATGTATGGGCAATTCTTGCATTCAGGAAATGCACAGTAACAAAATGGCTGGCTTTAAGGGAAGTTATATACAAATGACTCTACACAAAGGAAATAGTGACTGAAGGATGGAAGACTGCTAATTTTTCCTAAATCCTCATTCTATTTTTCTTCTACAAGAATTGAGTATGGGCTAAGCTTAAGGACCTGTTTGCTTTAGACAACATTCCCAAATGTCTTTGCAGCTAATTATGGCCACGTGATTAAGTCCTGACCAGTTGCAGCCCTGGGGTCCGAGAACCGAATCCTGGCTCTGGCCCATGTAGGCCCATATGCTAAACTGGAGTGTGTCCCCAGTTTGGTTCTCAGTGGGGTAAGCTTCCCGTATGGGAGGCCCCTGTTTCAGCTCCTGCCCTGGGCGTGCTTCCCATGTGGAAGGCCCCCCAGCTCACAGGGGCGTGACTCTCATGTGGGAGCCCCCCGCCCCCAAGCCAGTTCCTACCCTGCAAAGCCTCATGCCCATCTATGGAATGAAAACTATGTAGAAAATTAATGACGTGCAGCTACGGAGACTGCTCTGGGCCCTCCCCCTTCTCTCTATCTCTGTTTGTCTCTCTGTCAAAAACAATACAAATAAAATCTTTTCAAAAACTTTTTTAATTAAAAAAATAAAAATAAAAAATAAAATTTGTTAATAGCCAAACTACAAAAAAGATGAAAATTTATTAAACATTGTCCCTCTAATAATAAGTTGGGTGTGAAAAACCTATTAGCTGACTCTTTCAATCCCTATGTATTGTTTTTGCTTTGTTTTTGTCATTTCCAAATGTCATGCTACCTATGAGTTCATACTGCCTCAGAAGTCCCTGCAGTCTCAAGTTGCCAAGGTCTAATTAATCATCCACACACTCCCAGAACTCGACTCCCTACTCACTAGAGGAGAAACACAATGCTTTATAAATGGGAAGAGGGAAGACAAAGAGGAATGGACAAAGACAATACCATCATACAACACACAGATAATCACACCCGTTCAATTCTTATTGGTTCTGTTCCTAGTAGTATCAATCAAGACCTTGGTAAAGGAATTCTGGCAACTTATGACCACTGATATTCTTTTCTTTGTGCAATAGGTATTTCTGAGAATTATCTACTATTTGAACTGGCATTACGATGCTTGCCATACTTTAATTTTTCTTATCAATTCACATTTCCACGTATTAGATAACTTGTTTATTGCAGTTACCGTATTTTCCGGCGTATAAGACGACAGGGTGTATAAGACGACCCCCTAATTTTACAGTTAAAACATAGGCTTAGGCCTATATTCACTGTATAAGACTACCTCCCACTTCTGAGGCTGTAGTCTTATACAGCGAATATAAGCCTAAACCTATGTTTTAACTGTAAAATTAGGGGGTCGTCTTATACTCCTGGTTGTCTTATACGCCGGAAAATACGGTATTACATAAGTAATATTTCCTTCAGGGAAAAATAAAAAATATGTCAGGGTAGTGAAGGTTATGTTGTGGCAACAAACAAACCCCAAGGCTCAGCATCATATCATAGAATCATAATTAGTATCCACAAGAAAAATGACATGTCATTGACATGAAGGATGTTTAGTGTCTGCAACATTCCAGGGCAGCTCCTGTACCTGTGACGATCTGACATCTCAGTGAACCTGACCTGCTGCCTTTGCCATCTGGACACGAGTTTTTCAGGTTGCCATAGCAGGGCAGAGAGAAGGGGCTCTCCTTCCTCCTGAACAGACATCACACACATTTCCCCCAATCACATTTCACTGGCAGAATGCTATGCTGTCTGACTGACTGAAGACATCTGAAATGTCTATTTTCATCTGTACTCAGTGAGGACAAATAAGAAATGAATCATTTAGGAAGGTGTCCAGGCCAGAGAGAGAAATGGGTTATGTCTGCAGGGAATTAAAAAAAATGACTTAAGGAAAGACAAATCTGAAATTCCCCTGGAAGTCACCCACAGATGTTGATTTATATTTTAATGAAATAAACAACATTGAACATGTCATTTTTCAAAGCAGCATAATCAACTGGCAGGGAAGCAAGGGTCATGAAATTTAAGCTGAAATTGTCCACCTGTAGCCTTAGAGCATGACACATTAATCAATTTTCTGTGCCACCACACCATCCACCAAATAATAGTAATAATAATAATTCAGTAACCATTACTATTTCCCTGATGTATGTGATTATGTATGGATGAGAGACTTCTTTCATGGCTACCTGCCAATAGCCAAAATATTATCGGTGGTATTTTCGAACTCAACTACCTTACAAGATTGGAAATTCCATGGTTCATAGAAAATACACTGTCTTACTTTCCTGGGCTATGTATGCTCTATGTAAGAATCACTTTATTCTTTAAGAAAGAGTTAACCTTGAGGAAAAAGCACATGAAATATCTCTTATATTAAAAATGTGCATGGGTAGAGATGTGTCTGCCTTTAAATAACTATTAAATTTTTCTGGCCACTTATTTCAATTTTATTGTATTTTCAGTTACAAATGAGTTCTCCTCTTAAACATGCATATAAATTTCCAGAGTAGATTAAAGTAGAAGACATGAGCCATTTGCTACTGAGAAAAGTAATATTACAACTAAGATTTTATCGCCCTCTCAGTGCCTAGAGTAGTTTCAGTATATGAGATTTGATATTTTTAAAAAAGTAAGTCTTAAAAAAGTAAATTATTCAAGGAAACTTTCTGTATTTCTTGCCACATTTTTGAGATGTTACTTAACAATGAGCTCTTAGAGTTATGTTGAAAGCAGAAATTATCCCTAAAGATTTATATCTTTAAATCCAGTAAAAAAAAAAATCACATGTAGTTTTGTTGTAATAACACTTTTAATTCAAATGTTTTATAGAACAGAAGACATATAATTTTTGTATTTTATTTACTTCAATTATTATAGTCACTTAAGATCCTATGTATTCTGTGTCACTACAGAAAATTTAGCAGCTTCTAAAGCAATTCTGTAACTTATTCTTAATTCCCACAAAATATTCCATGGGAAAAAACTGTCACTTCAGTCAGTGTGAGTTTAATCAAAGGCGATCTGCAAACTTTGGGATTGCTAGTCTAGGTACAAATATCTTGATCAAAATTTATACCTATTAAAAAAACAATATGATTTTTTAATGTATTTCTGCCCCTTTAATCAGTCATCTTTTTCTCTCTCTCTCTTTTTTTATTGTTAAATATATTGAGGTGACATTGGTTAGTAAAAATTACATAGGTTCCAGGTGTACTATTCTACATCACATCGTCTATGTGTTATAATATGCGTTCACCTCCCAGAGTCAGCTTTCTTTCCATCACCATATATTTGGCTCCCCCTCCCTCGTCCCCCATCTCCTTCCCCCTTAACCTCAGGTAACCACGGAAATAATGACCATTTCTATGAAGTTTTGTTTCTTTGTTGCTTTCAGTTGTATAGTCCACATATGAGTGAAATCATATGGCTCTTAGCTTTTTTCTGTCTGGCTTATTTCGCTTAGCGTGATGATCTCAAGTTCCATCCATGTTGTTGCAAATGGCAGTATTTCATCCTTTTTCATCGCTGAGCAATACTCCATTGTATACATGTACCGCAGCGTCTTTATCCAGTCATCCATCAAGGAGCACTCTGCTTGTTTCCTTCATTAGTCAGTCACCTCTTCATCCATCAAAATGTTAATCGTGGTGTGCGGGAATCATAAGTTAGAATTTTAAATATTGTACATGTAAATAATTTTATTATATTTTAAAATAAAAATAATAAATAGCTGTATATACTATACATTTTTTATTTTTTAAATAAAAAAGAGGAAAAAGGTAAATTATTATTTTTATTTGCCTTAAATGGTAGGTGTTTCCTAAGTTCATTCATTCACTGAATAGTTCTTTAGTACTTCCTATGGATCATTCTCTTTCCTCTAGAAGTATACAGTCTAGTAGAGAAAGGGTGAACAAACAAAATGCTATGAACTAATAATTTCATTGCTTTAATGTGGGAGGGTCACATGACATGCAGTGTGAGCAAATGAAGAGGGCCACCTATGCTGGCTGACTGCCTCACAGGATGCATTGAGGACATCATAACTTTTGAGATACATTTCAAAGAATATACAGAGGTTTTCTAGGTGGACAGATGGGGTAAAGATTCCAGGCAGAAGAGATGGCATATGCAAAGCCATTGAAATGTGACAGACTCTCCAAAGTTCCTAGCATATATGCCCATTAAAATAATAGTACAAAATAAATATACTGGCTTCCATTCCTACATGTAAAGATAAGACAGAGTTTATGAAGTTTAAGGTCTAAATATATACTCTCCTTAAACTGCTGCCTTGACACCATGTATTCTTTTTTTATTGGGTGGGGAATGACACAACAAAATCATATCTTTAAAAATTCCGTGCTCCCTAGGAAAACTACAGTTACACTATTGACTGACTTTGGAAAATAAAATAGAGTATGTCTTAGAAAACTAGTCAAGGAATGAAATAATCAAATTTTAATAATCCTAGTAAAAACCTTCTGGCTATGAAACCTTGACCCCACTACACTTCTAGGTGTTTGCCTTCTCTGGATATATTTTTCATGCGTTAAATGAAGAAAGAAACTATAATATTTTGAGGTGAATCCTTCACCTATATATAACTATTTGCTTTTAAAATTAAATCTATACCTTATATATCTCTGATCATTCTAAAAATTTTCAGAAGACAAAGTTAACTTTTATAGAAGTGACCCATCTAAAATCACAGAGCAGACAGACTGACCCAGAATTTAAACCCAATTTTTCAGATTTCAATTTCAGCACTTTATTCAATAGCACACCTAATGCTAAACAAAGCACGCAATTCTAGTTTGAAAACTTCTTAACTTCAACTGGAGTCAAAACATTGAGACATTGTGTGAAGAGAAGACATACACTAAAACGCCAATTTCCTATGTGAGAGATATAGGTTCTGCCAATACAATACTGAAACAGCTGAGCAAAAATTTAAAAAATTCAGTGAGTCATCTAAAACCTTTAAAAGAACAATAAACATGTAGAAATTTGGGGGAAAAAAACTTCAGTATGAATGAATTTTTAATGCTGTCACCTTAGATTCCAGTTGAGATAAAACTAATGGAGCCTAAATTTTCTCATGATTCTTGAAAGGTATCTAATTAACTAATGAATTAAAATACAGTCAACATGTGATGGCTAAAAGTCAATATCATTCAGTTCAGTATTTTAAAGAGGGTGAGTTCAGGTCTAGAAACTCCAATAGTATGCAAATATATATATATGTGTGTGTGTGTGTATGCTATATATTATATATATATATATATATATATATATATATATATATACACACCATATTTTCCAGCGTATAAGACGATCCCCTAATTTTGCAATTAAAACATAGGTTTAGGCCTATATTCGCTGTATAAGACTACAGCCTCGGAAGTGGGGGGTAGTCTTATACAGCGAATATAGGCCTAAACCTATGTTTTAACTGTAAAATTAGGGGGTCGTCTTATATGCCCGGTCGTCTTATACGCCGGAAAATACGGTATATAATATATCATTTTCGTTTATTTTCACATTATAAGATATTTGATATTCATTTTATATTTAAATATGTTTATATTTTCTTTTGATCTAAAATGGTAACAGGGGAGAATCTTTTTTTAACTGATCATAAAGCATATTAACTTCCATTAAGTAAACATGTTTGAGGTGTTCAATGACTTAGTCTTTTAATAAGGCAAAGACAACCTGAAATTAGCTCCTCAATAGTTGTCAAATGATTCTTGCAAGGATTGCCTATTTGTAACTGGGTTTTGACTCATAGGGTAAGACCTTCCCTCACTCAACAGCCAGTGCCCTTCTTAGGATACCCGGTGTGCACTTAAAATTCAATGGGATTTCAGGAAGAGAGAAGAATACAGATAAAAAGTCACTGGGAATTTCTATTTGATACTTAAAAAATACACAGTTTGTTGTTTGAGAGACAAGAAAGGCATATTGAATGTGAATGAATGTACTTCTACTTATAGCAGAAATATATCAAGGGTATGGGAGTGAATGGCTTGGTTGGAACTGAATGATAAAAAACAAGCTTTGTTTTAAGCCATATACACAACTCATATATCAGTAAAAAAAAAAAAAAAAAGTTCGCTATGACAACTAATTTTTTTTGTAAGATTATTTTTCCCTTAAGGCACTACATATCTTATTTTGTTAAATGAATATGACTTGCTTCTTTCTGTAGGTCATTCTAGCCTTAACTGGGAGCAGAAAGGGGTTATTTTATAATGTTGAGAAATAATTTCATGATCATTACAACACCCACACAAACGGACTTAATTCATTTATAAACTTGAGCTTCATCAGGAAAATGTTATGTTAACTGGCTTTTCAAATGCCAGAGAATGGTTCATTAGCTTTAACTGTAATATTATGATGACAATTCATGTAATACAATGGAGAACTATATCTTTTTATCTATATAAAAATAATGCAGTCTTTGATGAATTTAGAATTTCTGACAGTTCAGTTATCAAGCTCTAGTATAAATTCATGTAGCATATTGAAAAGACCCATCTCCATTGTTATGGTACATTTAAACTGACAAGAAATGGATCTGAACAATGATTCTTCGATCTAAAAACACTTCGTGTGGTATGTAATAAGAATTGTGCCTGCCACATAGCATTTATATAAAAGACATTGAAAAGAATCAAAATTTCCAAGTCGATTCTGAATACAAGTGGCATGGACAGACGACCTTAGTTAATAACTTCTTAACAAGCTGTTGTTTTTAATAGTGTTTTGTGAAGAAAAATATAGCTATTATACTTATTCCTTCAAAAATGTATGTTCCATGTGAAACAAACAATAGCTACATAAATCACAGCCTAAGAGATGTTAGAGATTTAATACAGAGGTTGTGCAATACTCATTAAACAACAAGAAAACAAACAAAAAAATATTTATAAAGTCAGATCTTGAATTGTGCATATAATAGGTTCTATATCAAATGCTGGGAATGAGGCAAGTGACTTATCTTCCATAGAAGCTTAGATTCCAACGGAAGAGATGACTGCAATGAAGAGATACAAGTTCCCTTACCAGGAAGAGTCAATAGCTTCAAAAACACTGACCAGAGCTATTACTTTGGCCTAAATAGAAGCGAATTGGGGAAGCTCATCAAAACAAATATTATCAGATGCACATCTTAATGAACTATTAAAATACAGTAAAGGGAGTGAGGAAAAAAAGATTTTTATAAGATATATCTCAAAGTAGTCATAGAAAATATAATTAAATAAGCTAAATTTAGCTCAAATCTACCGCCCCACCACCACCACACTGGATTGTAGAAGGAGACCAAGCAAATGAGAATTGTAAAACGCTCATTTAAAATACACATCATTGGTCGCAAATACATACCTTTTAGTTCTTGTTAAATTTTTGTTTGAACATTTGTTACTTAAATACCTACTGAGAAGTAACCATTGTAGTTAAGGATGAACACATATAAAAGCTAAACAATTATATGACAATCATGTGGATCAGTGTCCCAAATAATTAATACATTCAATCAAAGTATAAATAGTGTAATTCCAGGCTAAAGTAGATAAGCTTCTCCTTAGGATAGATAAAATAAGACAGCTTATAGGAAAAAGGCAATTTTAGGCAATTTTTAAGA
>PVKE010019273.1:0-20391 GCA_004027555.1 Craseonycteris thonglongyai | reverse complement strand
AGATTCTCATCTTAAGAGACCATGTAATAACATGACAAATGGAATTGCATGAAGCCACAACAGATAATACCAGGGTGAATGGTCAGATCTCTTAAGTCTTTCTAGATGATTCTAGATGTTACAAACTTCTAAGCTGAAATTATATATTTAAAAAATTCATTGCTATCATTTTTTAAGGAAATAAAGGGAATGCATAGGCAACATGGCTTAATAAAAAGGAGATGCTAAAGATTTAGCCATCAGTGACATTGAAGGACTTTGTAGGAAGACAGATGCACATAGTTACAATCTTTCTTGGCTTTGACAAGGCTTTTGATTTTGTTCTGCTTAGTTGTTCCTCACTGCATTTAAAATACGGATAAAAGTCACTCACTCTTAGGTCAGCCCACAGCCCACTAAAGAGATGAAAAGTTCTAAACCTTTTCCATTATAGTTTGTCATCCTCAAATGTATTTATATTTTGTACACGGGGCAGTTTATAATTAATTATGTGGATGTTCCATATTTATTCTATATGATTTCTATGTAAGAAAAAACAGTGATGCTAGGTTTAAAGTCCGGTGAGCTGTGAATAAAACTCTGGACCACACATCAACATGAATGTACTTTTATTTTCCCAACTGTGTTGGTAGATGTTTACAGGCCTCCTATATATAGTCTTTTGCTCCACCTCCATGTTTCCCATGGCCCACATTGATAAAATTATGCATAATGCCAGGCTGTAGCTACAGAAAAGAGCAGTAAATTGACTTATATCATGGGCCAGGCCATAGCCTTGCACCCCTTGGCCCATCACCCAACCTTTTGAGATAAACCATGACAAGCATCCACAGCACAGAGTTTTTCAATGAGATGGTGAAGACTATGAGTGAATTTTCTGAAAACCTAGTTTCAGAATGAATCCCAGAACCAATAATAAAGGGTCATTCTAGATCCAAGAGTAATATAATGTTTTTACCAATAACCCAAATGATGGATGTACCAATAATTTTGAAGAAGCTACAAGCTGAGTCAACCCATCCAAAGTGGAAGCAGAACTTAATAATAATGGTAATAATATGTATATAGCATCTGTTATATGCCAGGCACTGTTCTAAGAGCATTTACATGTATTAACTCATTTAATCCTCCAACTAATCTTAGTCAGTAGGTGCTCACACTCTTTTTACAGGTGAGGACCTGGAAGCTTAGAGATTTCCATGAACATTCATCTAGGTAGAAGTGGAAAATAATAAAATTCCAAAAGGATGAGTTCAGAAAATAAAAACTGAACAGCAGGAATAAGATACGGAGGGAGAACTAACTAGGAGTAGTAAGGAATAAAAATATCGAGGGGCTCTGCATTCTGTTACAGTTATTCTTATAACATACAAGCGTAAAACAACAGAGTTTACCTGCCTCACAGTTCTGGAGGCCAGATGTCCAAAATCAAGGTGTTGACAGGGCTGATTCCTCCTGGAGGCTTCCCCTTGGGCACTTGATTTAAGGTGAGGAGGAAGCAACCCCCACCCCACCCCCCACACCATGGTTCAGGGTAGGACAGAAGAGCTCAGAACCCTGGCAGTCTCTCTAAAGGTCCAAAGAGAACCTCGAGGGGTATGATGGCCTTAGTGTCACAAAACAGTTAGCAAGTCCTTCACAGTGAACTCCTCTTGCCTTGGATCATGGGTGTAGACAGTAAATACTAATTCTTTCCTTTTTTATCCTTAGGACCTCTGTTTACATTGATACAGAAAGTATTCAATAAATACCTATCAATAAATTCTGATACTTCCATGAAAATATTGCTCAAACACTCCAAAATTAAAATTTATCATATTTATGCCGTGGTAATAGATCCTTAATTAGAGTTATCTTCCTAGTGAATGTTCTCTTTATTATCAGCATGTTTTACAAGCATGCTTTGAATTTTTAATATTATATATATTTTTTTACAGTACCATAAACAGCCGTCGCTATTTTGTGCTAAGAGACTTTTCCTAAAATTATTGCTTTTTCTGGAACGCACCAATACATGGAGTACCATCCATCTATTCGGGCAGCTCTGAATATTGGTGCTCTCTTTTAGGCCAGCTTCCACATGTAAGCAAAGCTTGTCTTTTTCTTTTTCTTTTTCCTGTGCTTTGCCTTCTGGTCATTTCTGAAGGTCGGGAAGAACAGACTCTTTGTGATGTGAAGAGAAGAGAGACATGTAGCCTGCCAGGTGTGGCTCCAGTTCCCGTGGAGGACGCAGAAGGACGGCCAGGGCTCGGGGAAGCTGTGTGACCACTTTCAAGGGCTTGGCGGCTGGGACGATACTTGAAAAGCGGCTCTCAGTAGCAGCCGCTGGCATCTTAGGGCCTGTGTAATTCTAGCAGATGCTGCTCAGGGCTGTCCCTTGAGTCTTCAACAAGGATTCCTTCCTCAATGACAAAGCATGAGAATGGGGGCCCATCCAGCTCCTTTTACAGGTTTTATGAGGATGAAATGGTTCCAATTTTTAAAGGTTCAGCTGAGGCATAAGCACTATTTCCTAGAAAGTCTCTTTTAATCCTTCCATAGTTCTTTTTTCCCAAAGAATGAAATTCTGAAGACAGCCATATCGCATCTTTAGTCCTCAGTTTAACTAGCTTCAATGAATAATCACAGGATGTTGGAGCCAATGTAACCTAAGAGTTCATGACAACATAGATAAGTAAACCATGCCCCAAGGAGCTGAAGTGACCCAGTTCCCAGCACTCAGACCGAGTGTCCCTCCGGCTGTCACATGGGTTCTCAACCTCACACTACTGATACTTTGGGCTGGGTAATTCTTGGTTGTGGGGGCCCATCCTGTGCAGTGCAGAATGTCTACCAGCATCCCTGGCTTCTACTCACTAGAGGACAGAAGCACCTCTTCTCCCTCCACCATTGTGACAGCCAACAATGTCACCACACACTGTCAAATGTCCCATGGGGGCAAAACCAGCTCTGGATCTAGCAATTTTCTGAGCCCTTGTCCACAGTGGGCTAAGGAACAGTTTTAATCATGGCAGCACCTTCCTTAGTTCACTTCCCCTCATCGGCTGCCAATTGAACTCGATCTTCCTTATCAATCTCCTCCTCAGTGAGTGCCCTTGTCATGATTCACGGGCCCACGGGAATCATGACAAGCCTCTTCGGGTTCTGCAAGTCTCCTTATGAGATTTCCTGAGTCTAGGTCCTGTCTACCCACCTCCTTTCTGAGCTGCTGGAGGCACGTTCTCCCTGGTGAGCATAATTCATCTCAGAACGGTCCCTACTGCACACGGTGCTAGGGAAAAAGCAGAAATGCAATAAACGCTATTGGTGAAACAGCTCCTCGTGGAGGCCTGGCTCTTTACAAACACAAAGGCACAGCTGTGCAGATCACATGTGTAGACATCAAAGCAGACGTGAAAGGAACAGCCCCAGAAAAGGACTGAGTGGCAGACCCTGCCATGTCTCAAGATCCACGGGGTTCCACTGAGAACACAAAAGGCATGGCCGAGTGCCCTCAGGCCAGGGATGGAAAGCCTCTGGGATGGACATTCCTTTTGCACATCTTTTACACCCCCAGAGGACTCAGTGTGACACTTGAGATAAGTGTACAGGCACAACTCTTGGCATCCCTAGCACTCAGGACAATGTCTGGTACAAGTGGGCACTTGATATATACTATTTACTGACTGACTGAATGAATGAATGGCTCTGTGCGGTGCCTACAGGAGCTTGCAGGACTGGTTCGTATTTTTCCTACTAAGTAATCTGTAAAAAATACTTTGGGGCAAGATAGCAACACTGAAAATTGACTTTCAAAGGCTGTGTGCTCTGACAGTTCAGAGGTGGGCTGGGAGCTCCTTCCTCTGCTTCCGGCCTTGTCCTGATCAGCCACAGGACCTGAGGCTGTGGAGAGCTCCCTTTTCCTGATAACAATCATAATACCCACATCCTAGGGGTATGATAAAAATGAATGAGAAGGCATAGGAAATGTGCCATGAGCTTCCCCAAAGAAAACCTTACATTACCGTCAAGCAAAATTATTAAAAATGTACCCCCAAAATCATCGAGTTAATGGGGCTGCTAATTTTCTGAAGACCAAGTATTGCTCTTGTTTAGTTCACTTCATAGAGGCAAGGTCACAGAGTTATCAGTTAGCTCTCTCAAGAGAAAGCACCTTTATTTTATTCATTGCCGGTTGCAAATAGAAAGTGAAGTTATCTGTCCCCATCTCCCCACCAGCTTAAATAAGACTCAATTTAGTATTCTGAGGATTTGACGTGGTTTGAAAGAGAACTCCAGGGCTTCGCGATGCTAGTCCAGTTAACCATTAGAGATCTGGCAACAGAAGGCTGAAAACTAAAGGTCGTCCTCCTGAACAGGCATCCTAAGCACAGAGCATCTAGCCATCTGCATTCAGTCCCTGGTGAGAGAGCTGTCCTGAGGGTTATAACCACACCCACTGGTGTCTAGCTTTGTTGCCATCCTGCCAGAAATACGGTGTCAATTTTCTAAACATCCCTTTAAAAACACTCAGGTGTCATGTCTCAGATAACCATTTTAAAGGGAGTAGTTCTTAAAAACAAAAAAACAAAGAAAAGTCCAATTAAAAAGAAGTATTATTGTTTGCCTATCTAGTTTATTGCCACTTCTACCGTTTACCCTTCAAACTTCACAAATCTGACATTCTCCGGCAGTGAAGCCCAATTCTAGGCCCCTGAAGATAGCAGCATTTCCTTTGAGGCGTTTTCCTAGATCCCACCGTACAACCCCCTTCTTTTATTCCCAGTCCTGCTTCCAGGAGTTCCATCCGTTCCAGTCACAGTGAGCTGTTGTCATTGTGGCATTGAAAATTCTTGCTGACGCAGCAGTCAAGAGTAGAGAAGTCTCCACTGTGCACAGCATTTCCAATAATTGCCTAATGGAATCAATACACTGGGAAAAATAGCATGGTCACTTGACAAAGAGATGGGAGTGTGGATCATTCACGTCTCCTGAAGGAGCTGCTGGGGTTTTGTGCAGATATGGTTAATCCACATCTTGAATGCATTTGATAAAAGTGACCTAGGAGAGAGGATCTGCTCGTCCTTGAGAGTTTATTTTCATCTTATCTGTCTTTACAGCCAAAAACCAAGCCTCTGCATCTCTCGCATTGGATACAATGTGGGCACACAGCAGGTATTCAACGTGCAAGTTGTGTGCTGAAGAAACAATTATGACCTTCCCCAGAATCTCATCAATATAGACACCATTCCAGAGGCTATCCTCAGAACCTCCTGAAAATCGGGCATCACCAACTCCCTCCAAGAAGTGCTTCCAGAGTCAGTTAAAAATCACTGTAATGTAATGTAATGCCCTGCTTTCTCAAAAAGAAAGAAAGAGAGAGAGAGAGAGACAGAGAGACAGAGAAAGAAAGAAAGAAAGGGAAAAAGTCATCTCATTAAAAAGAGGGGTGAGACTACAAGAAAAAAAAATTATGAGAGATACCAAATGCACATAATTATGTGCACATAGTTTCCATTCTGATTCCACAAATTAACTATAAAAAGGTGTTTTTGAGACAATTTGAATACAGACTCAGTATTAGATGATATTTTAAAATTATTAATGTTGTCAGGTATGATAACTATACAGTGGTTGTATTTTTTAAGTTCTTATCTGTTATCCATATTGAGGTATTTAGGAGTAAAATGACATATCTTAGATTTGCTTTCAAATACATAAAGCAGGAAAAAATAAAACAGCAAAAAATTTGCAAAATGTTGATAATTATTGACACTGGCTTTGTGTTCATGGTGGTTCGTCATGCTATTCTTTCTACTTATGTGTAACTTTGAAATCTTCCAAAAGAAAAATATTTTAAAAGTTCCTGCAACCACAATCTCCAACCTTTGAACTAGAATGCATCATCTTTTTTCCATTAGTTAATTCAATGCATATGTACTGAAATTCCACTCTGTTGACAGCATTGTGGTAGCAACCGAGGGGACCAGAGCTGCATAAGACATGAGCAAATATCAGTATGTCTAGGATAAATATAATATCTACAGTAGTTTCTATTTGACCACTTGGCCATGGAAAACCCCGATCCTTTCCAGATATTGGATATGCTAATCTGCAGCCCAACAGCCTCAGTTCTAAGCTGGCTACACCCTTTATTAACCAGGTGACCTTGGGCAAACCACTAACCTTTTTACAGCCTAAGGTTTCCCACTTACAAAAAAAACAGCTAATGGTAGTAGTTCCTTCATAGGCTGGTTATGTATATTAAGTAACATAATAATGGACCCAGGCTAGTACCTTTATAGGCAAGTAATGAGTCAATAGTAATAAGCTAGCATTATTTTCTGGTTATGAAGAGCCCACCAGTAGCCCTTCGTGGGCTTAGGAAGAGGTGGTCCTTTCTCACGGCTGGTGAAGCTCTGAACAAGGGTGGAGGGCTTGGTGAGTGGAGGGATGGCTGGTTTTACCCCACACTGGGCTCCCTGTATAGGGCTCAAGCTCTACATTATATGCACAGTCTCTGAATAGGTTTCCCAGCCCCCCCCCCCACCCCTATCAGATTTACCATGAGGAATAAAAGCTCCAGAGCTTGTCTACGAGTTGGCATGTGGGTGAATGTGTTCAGCACTCAAAAAGCAGATGCTTAGTGCTTACCAGCTTGTTTGGGGCTTGTTGTGGAAGGATTTTTAAAAAAGCATCTATCCCCAACACTACCCGCCTCACGCCCACTCTGCCCCTCCACTAGGCAGGGGTCAAATAAACACACCATTCCTAGTTGCTCAGGGAGTTCCAGGCAATCCTACTGATTGATTTTAACATTGTACAGGCGCTCCTTGACTTCCGTCCCAACAAATCCACTGTAAGTTCAAGACATTGTTAAGTCAAAAATGCATTTACTACACCTAATCTACTGAACATAACAGCTTAGCCTAGCCTACCTTAAACATGCTCAAGACAGTATCCAACAAACACTGGTTGCACAGTGCCGTGTAGGGTCGTGGTTGTTTGCCCTCGGGATCCCGTGGCTGACCAGGCTCACCGCCACTGCCCAGGATCACTAGAGAGCATCGTACTGCATATCATTGGCCCAGGAAAAGACCAAAATTCAAAGTACAGTGTCTACTGAATAGTATGGCGTTCTCACCATCATAAAGCCAGAAAATGGTTAAGTCGAACCATTGCAAGTTGGGGACTGTCTGTATTCTTATTTCTCCTAAATGGTGGTGATAGGGATGGTGATAAATGTGTTAATGTAGATGGATTTGAATATTTCACTTGAAATGAAAGTTACTTTATCACCAGACTTGATTACACTTTATCTGGCTTTGTTTCCTCCTTCCCTTCTTCCTTCCCCTCCTCCTCCCTCCTCTCCTCCTCCTCCTTCAACGAAAAGGCTAACACTGTCAGCCCCAACAATCAGGCCTTTCACTTCAGCATGTATTTGGCTCTACAGTGGATTGAAACGTACCATGCACATCCCAGCTGCGGGCACCATTAATGCGTCCAGGGACAATCAGACACACAAGCGCACATCTGTCTCCTAGATGCAGATGCAGCTACAGAGTGTCTGACTGTATGGATGCCACCGCAGAGAGACGCATGCCTCGTTCCTGCAAAGTGCTGTGCTATGGGGGCAATGTATACCTGGTTCACGCGGGCACCACATTTAGGCATGTATAGATGCCACCCATAGACATTCAGAAATCAATCACTCAAATCCATCCCCATGACAAACCATCTGGAAGAGTGGAAAAATTATTACACAAAGTTTGTGCTTTTGTCAATGTTATGGAAAAGGATCACAGGTTAACCTTCAGCAAGACTAAAATCTTTATATTTGCTGTGGGTTAGAAATATCTTTTTGAGAAAAACATCTTATATATACATTCAGATACACCCTATATATATACACACTCGTATAAATCTGTGTGGGTGGGGAAGCTCAGTGGGTTAAGCGCTCACTTTGCAGCGCCGGGGACTGGGGATCGAATCCCGGCCCCGGCCCGTGCGGACCCATATGCTGAACTGGGGGAGCTCCCAGTACAGCATATGGTTCCGCATGGGCCGGACCGGGATTCAATCCCTGGTCCCCAGCGCTGCAAAGTGAGCGTTTAACCCACTGAGCCATCCCGGCTTTCCTGTGAATTTTTTTTTAAGATTTATTTATTGTTTTTGACAGAGAGAGAGATACAGAGTCAGAGACAGAGAGAAGGGGGAGGGCCCAGAACAGTCTCCATAGTTGCACATCATTGGTTTTTCCACATAGTTTCATTCCACAGGTGGGCGCGGGGCTGCACAGGGCAGGAACTGGGCTGGGGTCTCGCTCTGGTGAGAACTGAACTGGGGGCACTCCCCAGTTCAGCATATGGGTCCACACGGGCCAGGGCTGGGATTCGATCCTCGGTCCCCGGGGCTGCAAAGTGAGCGCTTAACCCACTGAGCCATCCTGGCTTCCTCTAAATCTCTGTATTTTTATGAAACTTGAATCACACCAGAAAAATGACAGGTAGGAAAGGCTACCTCAAATAGTCGAGTAAAATTAAACCAAAATTCATATGCTACCAAAGTAGAGTGTGATAAGCAGAGCATATTTCACAGTTTTCCTTTGAATAAGTTGAAAATATTAACACTTTGAGAACATACTTTAAAGTTTTTTAACAATGCAATTCAATCAACCACTATTTATTACAGTACTGTCTAATTTAAGAAACATTTTTATATCTTTAAGCTGATTCAACCAGTTTCGTTTGAGAAAATGGAAAATTAACATTCTGAATTATTTCAAAGAAAGTTTCTATAGTTTTAATCTCAATCATGATTATCCAATATGTGTATTATTAAGATTATTCTTCTCTAACTCTGTTGCTTTCCACTGCTTGCCTTCTGTCACTATACAGCTATACACTGGGTTGTTGGTTTTTTTTTCTAGTTTCAAAAGTAGTAAATATTCTTTGCAGCAATTCAATTTTCATTTATTGCCCTACCACACAGAAATGATTACTTAACAATTTAGCATTATCTTAGATGGTTTTCTAGACAGGTTATTAAAACAGTGTTTATTAAAATAAAACAATGCACAGAAATTTATAACTTCTACCTTTCAATGAATAACATATCGTGGATAACTTTCCTTATGGAAATATTTAGTTCTATGAGCCTTTTTGGTGTGTAGTTGCATAGTATGCTGTTATATGGATGAATCATGATTTATTTAACCAATCCCCAAATGTGGATAAATTCATATGATAAACAAATGCAAAAAACAAACAAATAAATAAAACAAACCAAAAAACCAAAAAACCTTTATTCTTTTACATATACCTTTGCAAATTTAAGTAGCTGGCTACATTTTTCCTGTTTTTAAAAATATCACCATAGATAAATTGAGAATGACATAACCTAGCAAGTGAGACTTGGAAAGTATAGTTTGATATTCTATAATGTTAAAACATATTTTGTCATTTTCTATGCTTCTGAGCCAGAAAATATACAGAAGAGAAATTCTGGGTGGAGGGATGTAGGACCACTTTCAACAACCCTGAAAACCTAGACCCGTTTGTGGACACAACCCCAGACCTGCCTCCTCTCTAAATTGTGTTTGTGAAAGTTTGACCACAGTGCATCTGCATTTCTCCTCTCCTGCACTTTTCTCCGGACAATTGCTCCTCTTCCTTTCTTACCATGGAAGGTGTAGGGTTCTCTGTGTCCTGTGATCTTCTACTGAACCCAGAGGCAAAGGGAACTCAAGCTGCGAAATATCCATGAGAATTGTAAGAATGGCAGTGAACTGAAAACGAGTATCTTCTTAAAGACAACAAGAGTAAAGTCAAACATGAACACTGAATAAGATTTCAAAATAAACATTGTTGCTTTGCCATTTTGTTGGACAGCTTTTGATTCTTTTGTAACACAAAATTTTCATTCAGGACTTCTTTCCACGTTGCGATTTACCACTGCATCATCCTTATGTCATGGTACATATTCTCAATGGCCTATCTGTTTAGAGACATTTTCCTGTTCTTATTGCCAAATCCTGTGAACAATGAGTTACTTCAATGGGAAACACCATACTTCTTTGCAGAAAGATCGGTGTGTGCAACTGGATTCCTTTGTGCTTTCATTGGTTTGGCTGTGTATTATAAAAGAACGTGTTTTTAAAAATACAAAATAGATAGCCCAGGTTAAAGAGAAATAAAATTCACATGTGCTCGTTTCCTCACTGGGCTATGGCTCACCTGTAGCCTAGAGTCACCGACTGCAGGGCTTAGGAAACTTGACCAAGGTCAGCCAGCTTGTAACTAGTGGAGCCAAGATTTGACCCTAAGCATTCTGGCTGCAGAGTCCAATTCTGGATAGTACGTTATGCCTGATTGCACCACACGTGCGTAATAGCCTCTACTCCACAAGAAAATGTCATCTCAGGTCCCCAGACAGACTCCTGGGAAGCAGAAGCACATCAACTGAAGGCTGGAGATTGGAGTGAAGTCTACATACCGTCCCTATACTGTACACTGAACATGGGTATTCCAGGTTCTGCTCCCTGTTGTGCTCCTGAGTGGTGGAAATCAACTTTATCGACCCAAAGCAGAAGAATTCTTACAGACTTTGTAATCTGAGAAGAAACTAAATGTCCACGCTAAAGAAAAATCCTTCCAACGCTGCCTTTTGGGGTCTCCCAAAGAAACAGTCACTTGCTCCCACTCACTCTTCAGAGGAGATCCACTAATTGCCAAACCCAGCACACAAAGACCACACTCGGGCATTTTAGGGCCTCACTGTGAAGTATGTGTGCACTGTCAAAGCTCACCAGACATTTGAAAAAAGAGAAAGTCTAAACCAAAAACAAACAAAACCAAAAAGGAATTCACAGGCCACAGAAACAAGACAGGGAGTAGAAGAAAGGTTTTTAAAAATCAACTATCTTTACTATCTCCCCTCCACAAAAGATGATACCGCATCCATGAAGTGATCAGATATTTTAAAAAAGAAAACAAACAACCAAACAAACAAAAACAGGAATGAAATGAAAAGTTTGAAAACAAAAGATGATATAGATAGCATAAAAGAGAAGAAAATTAGTAGATCAATTCAATTGGTGTAATGTTTTACAAACTGAAGTTCTAAAAGAGAAATAGAGGAAAATAAAGAGGAAAAATTAACAAAATAAAAATAGAGTGCATCTTCCCAGAAAACAAAGACATGAGTTTCCATGTTCCAAATGACCCAAGTAACTAATGTAAAAATGCTCAAATCATAGCAAATCACTATGAAACATTAGAATCCATAGGAATAAAAAACACATTGAAGGAAATGAAGGAAAGCAATGGCAAAGGACTTCCCAGTAGCACTAGTAGGGCCTAGAAGGCCAACTATGAAGTGTGTAAGTAGAATAAAGTCTTTCAGTTATGCAAAAATTAAAAAATTAACTTGTTTACCAACCACTGTCACCGTAATAAATTTAACAATGAAGAAAAAAAGTTACTTTGTATGTACCCATTCTTAAAAAGCTACTAAAAGGTGTATTTCAGAAAAATCAGAATTAAATCAAGAAAGGAAACGACACTGGGGTCCAAGAAATGAAAATTCAAAACAGGAGAATGAGAATGAGAAAAACAAGTCCCAAAGCAAGGGCAGTGAAGAAACAAGCAGTCCAAACGGGAGTGAGACCTAGCAAGGCCGAAGAGAGAAAAACCTCCCTAAGAGGGGACAGGAAAGATGGAACCAATAACATGTTTGAAATGTTTTTAAAAATTATTTTTGACAGACAGAGATACAGAGAGAGAGAGTCAGAGAGTGACAGAGAGGAGGGGGCAGGTCCAGAGCAGCCTCCATAGTTTCATTCCACACAGGTGGGCACAGGGCTGCACAGAACAAGAACCAGCCGGGGGCATTCCGCACGGGAAGCTCACCCCAGTTCAGCATATGGGTCCATAGGGGTCGGGGCCGGGATTTGATCCTTGGACCCCCAGGCTGTAAGACGAGTGCTCAACCCACTGAGCCATCCTGACATTCCCAAAGGTTATTTTCTCCATAAATTCTTGGAGAAACTAGGTTTTTGCATGTCTTAGGGTTCCACCTTCAAAAAAAAATCACCCCTAAGAAAGACTCCTTTTCATCCCTCAACTCTGGAGAGTGTGGTTCATGTCTCAACTCCTTTCCTTAACTCACTCCGTCCAGTGGTTACGGATCCCTTGGGCAGAAATGTCCAAAATAAGAGTCATCCAGAGTTGCATCCTGGTTTCAAACACTGGTGAGTTGGAGTTGCCTCAGGGAAAGAAGAGTCCTTCTAATTAGCAAGGTGTCATTTTAACCAAATCCTATAATAACAGAGGTCAACCCTGCATCTCACTTGCTCCACCTCAGTTTGGAAACTACTGTTTTGCATTTACTAGTTTACTCACTGTGATGGTTAATTTTATGTGTCTAGCTGACAGGGCCAGACATCTGGTCAAACACGTTCCATGAATAGATGTTCCTGCAAGAATGTTTTTGGATAACATGAACACTTTAATTGGTAGAACAAAGCAGATTGCCCTTCATGATATGGGTGAACCTCATTCAATCAGTTGAAGGACTGAATAAAACAAAAATATAGAACCTTTCCCAAGTAAGAGACAATTCACCAGTACACTGACTGCCTTTGACCTTCACCTGAGACATTGGCTCTTCCAGCCTGATCCCTTTTGAACTAGAACACTGGCTCTGCCTGGGTCTCCAGCCTGCTGTCCCACCCTGCAGACTGAACTTGCCCACCTCCATAATCATGTGAGCCAATTCCTTATAATAAACAAACAAATGAGTAAATAAATATTCCATTGGTTCTGTTTCTCTGAAGAACACTATCTAATACACTCATTCAAACAAATATTTGTTAATAAGCTAAGTGTCAGGATAAGGAGTTAAAATTCTGGTCTACATATACCCTTGAAGACACAGGAATTTGGTGATAATGCGGCCAAAAAAATTCTCTTAAGAATAAGTTGGTCCCACAGAGAGAGAATGTGCACATGCATTTCATTTGGAAGCTTGAGGCTTCACTAGGCTTGTTCATGATTAAAGCCTGGTCAAGTCTGCTTAAGCACTTGGTTTCTACAGTCTTGCTTTATCTGTTCCCCCTACCCTACCCCAGTGGTGGGAAGTTTCCAATGATATGCTACAAATTTTCACTTCTTAATAAGTCATGCAAAGGACACACTACATTCATTGGATGGTCTGTGGATTAACTCTCCTTACCCTTTTGACATAGTTTTCTGCCTTGGAATCCTGTCCAACATTTAGTCATCTAGGAAATTGGTTGAACCTGCCTGGTAGGGGTTGGTTTGTGAGAACTAGATGATACAAAGAAAACTTACAAGTGCACTGGCCTTGCCCGTGAGAGTTCTTTGAGCATGAGCCATTCACTAATTAGGGAACTCTAATGAAATCAAAACTGGGGGATAGAATATCCCAAGAGATTCTGCTGGGCATCATATCAGATGTAGAATAGACTGGAAAGAGAGTGGCTTTAAAGTCAGACTGAGTCAAACGCCTCTCCCTGCTTCTTAGTAGCTGGTGACCTTAGAGAATTTATTTAACCTCTCTGAGCTTTGGGGGTTTTTTACTCTAAAATGAGGACAACCGTAGCTTGCCACAGGATTCCTGTTAGGACTGAATGGAGTCATGCATGCCCAGTAACAAGGTTAGTGTCTGCTATATATATACCACACATGCTCAATCAATGGAGGTGACTCTTTCACATGGAGCGTTGGTGTATCTTTGATCCATGCCTGTGCTTGTAACAGTAGTTGGGGTTGGTTATAAACATTTGCTTGCAGAGTGTCTCTGTAGAAAGGAAGGATTACAATCCTCATTCCAGCATTTTATATTGAGCTTTTAGAACAAAGGATCAATTTTATTTCAAGCACAACACAATCTTTGTTACTCAGAATACTAGAGAATGGGCGATAAATGGATGGCCAAAGAATCTGGCCAGTAAAGAGTTACTTCACATTGGCAAGCCAATTGTGCCTGGTCCCCCTCTCCCTCCTGGGGAAACAGAAATGGGAATGAAAGAAAAGAAAATGGAAGGCCTTATTGTTTGTGAGGCAGAGAGCAAGCCCCCCACCCATCCCAGCCCCCTTAAAATATGAAGCCTGGAAAACAATCATTTTCTAAAAACCCTGATACTATAACTCACAAGACTGATTTATTTTCCTTTGGGGAAGCTAATGAGATCAGCGATTTTTGCTGGATTACCTCAGAAATGCTTATTCCTAGAACCTTGGCAGGAGGGCTGGGGGTGTCAGATAACACAGCTCACTGGGCTCAGTGGTTATGTTTTAACAAAGAAATTAAAGAAAGGAGGGAGGGGAAGAGTGGGGAAAATTTTTCAGAGAAAATTTCACTCAGAAAGTTCATAAAAAGATGTTTCAAAGCCACAGTGTGAAGCCTGCTACTGATCCATATTCTAAAAATTGCACTAAACACTTCTGGAAAGGTGTAAAATAGAGATGTAAGAATGGAAGCATATGAGTCATTGCCAAACCAAACATGTAGTAAAGTTGTAACTTTCACTTAAAATAGCTAAAAATAAAAGGTTACAGGGAAATGTCCACGGAGAATCATAAACTAATGGAAATTAGGTGATTGCCTACTATGTTTAGTGAAAATTTTTGGGTGTTGAATTTTCACAAAGTTCATCTGTCACAGAAGCAACTGGCAGTCACAGCTTATTACACCATTCAACTCCAAGCTACTCTTTGTTCTTCAGAAAGGTAGGAGTTTAATGTGTGCTGAACACAGACCCCACAGTTTCCTGACAAACCATCTTGGGAGATGGTCTTCTCACAGATTCAGGAGTGTAGTATTTAAATTCTGATTAACTTCTTCAAGTAGAGGGTGTCCCAAAATTCACGCAAGATTTGAATTTTGCATCATTTATGCGGTAAAGTGTTGCCAACAACAAAAAAAAGACAGCGTGACAGCTGACAGTTCAGGGTTATTAAAAATAGAGGCTACATGAAAAAACAATGCATTTTCATTGTTGAACAATGAAAATTTATAATTTTTAATTATAAACCTGTGGTTTCTATCAAAATTACTTCTTGTGTGAATTTTGGAACACCCTTTACTAGGGTTTGAATTACAGACCACAAAAAGAAGAAAAACGAACAAACAAAAAAAACCATCCAAGCAGGAATTCAGATGGTCATACAGGAATTCGTAAAAATTCAGGAAGCTTTTTATGTAAGTGGTACAAGAAAAGCTTTCATTTCCTAAACATTTGACCAAGGCTCCATATTGTCTTGGGAACAAATTCAACATCCTCATTCTGATATTGAAGTTGGGTAGAGTCTCATCTTATATCTTTGTCATCACAGATTCATCATCTGTGTGCCATGAGCCATCTAGACATCAGTCCTCTATAGTCCTTAAAATAATGCAATGGTTGCCCCCCTTTACAGATGAAAAAACCGAGACTCTGAGTGTTAAGCAAACTGCTCACATGCTATTGGGATACAAATCCCAACCACCTGATTCCAGAAAGAAGGTCTATCTGCTTTCTCCCCATAAACTATCAAAACAGAGTTGCCAAATCCATGCCCTTTGAGCCACCACTTAAGCTGTTTGCCTTTAGGTGAAAAATGCCTCCACCTTCTGTACCTTTTCAGGTCTAGACCATTCCTCAAAGCCTCAGGGCCACCACCGAGTACCCTGATTATACTCACAGAGGTCCTCCAAGGTCCAACACCAAGGTCCTCTCTTCCAGCCTCAGCATTTGATTAGACCGTCTAGCTCTGCACCTAACACTTTTTTGTTACACTCTATGGTTTTTTATGTGTAAATCTTTCTTCTAAACAAGATGGCAAAGAGCTAATTTTTTAAATTGTCATATGCTTCCTTCTTTTTTATACTTAGTGAGAAAAACAGAGTAATTATTTAATAGATTTGATTTCAATTTTTCTGCATTTTTATTGCCCTCTCTATATACACATTAGAAGAATCATTTAATTTCAGGCTTGCCACTATCTAAAGGTGAGAATGATCTCTTATACCCTAAAATAAAATACGATTTCCAATGGAATTGCTGTATATTTTAAAAGCCAACTCTGGCTCATATAATCGCATAATTGAGCTTCACTAATATACTTATTAATCTCATATAACAAGAATCTGATCGTGTAGGACAGAGATGAATTGAAGTCATGAAGAGACAGCTGTGTTTTAGCCAGCAGTATCAGATTTCCCCTTCATTTTCTTTCACCATCATCATGAAGAGATTAAATGTGGATTGGAGTTTTACTTTCTTCCTCTGTCCCTGGACACACTTCAGTAGACCTTCTGTTAGGAGTAAGTTTGACAAAAGGAACCATCAGGAAGGTTCTACAGTGGAGAGGCAACTGGATAAACTATCTTCAGGAAAAACACAAGTTGCTGGTGTAAACCCCAGTAGACAGCCCATGGGCCAGGATTCCCCACAAGCCACCTGTCATTATGAAGCCAGAAATGGACAGAACTTGATGTTCCAGGCGCCGGGACAGCGTAATTGATGTCCTTAACAATCAGCTTGGGCTACAGCAGGAGGACAGGTACCAGGTAAGGCTGATGCCAAAGGACACGGCACGTTGGTCCCATGACTAAAAGGAGGATGGAGTGGGAGGACTCAGCCGTTCCTGGGCCATGGTTTTGAGTGAGTTAGACCCTCACGGGAACCTCATTGCCCCCCAGCTTACATCCTGGTCCTCTGAAGCTGGTTCCCAGCTGGTGGCTAAGGCTGACTGGGTGACATGTGTTTATCTAGGATTCCAGAAAAAGAATCAACCACTGTCTCCCCGCAGCCATTGGGAGAGAGAAGATGATGCAGCGTTGAGCCTCTCAGCCCCAGCCTAAGGCCTCGGCAGCTCAGCGTTGGGGCTGATGTGGCTTCTGCCCCTCCAAGAAACACACTTCCGGGTTTGGACAACCAGAATCCAACCAAACACCCGAATCCTACTTCCTTTCCTTTTCTCTGAGCTATTTCTATATCCTAACCTTAAAAGTCTCCTTCCTTTCTCATGGATAGTACAATAAAATCTTTGCAGTGCAGATGCTGCTTTTTCAGCTTTGCACAACCGAGGGGCTGGCAGAGGACTGAAGACAGTGTGGCCATGACTGGGGGAGGTTCTTCATTACCGGAGAGGGGAGCTGGCATCTGTGTAATCGCTTTGGTTTTGCCTGCTTACCCAGGGTCTATGGAAAGTGCAAATGGGCAGTTGCTAAAGAACCCTGTTTTCATTTATGTAGGTGTCACCTTGCTTAACCAAGCTGTTTTGAACAAGCTGGCTTGTGCTCATTAGGCTGGGGTAAGCGCCTGTCTCCTCTGTGTGAGATCCTGCCTGGAAGGCTCTCCGAGCCTGCCTCACCCCTGGGAAGGAGGGAGGTACAACCTTGGTCTTAGCACTACACTGGAGGGGCAGGGAGCAGAGGCAGATATTCTACTTTTCAAAGCCCAAAGGACGGCTTTGAATGTGGCCCAACACAAATTCGTAAACTTTCTTAAAACATGATGAGATTCTTTTGTGATTTTTTTTTTTTTTTTTTAGCTCATCAGTTATCATTAGTGTTAGTGTATTCCACGGGTGGCCCAAGACAATTCTTCTTCCAATGTGGCCCAGGGATGCCAAAAGGTTGGACACCCCTGAACTAGAGAATTTTCCTCAGTTAAATATCCAGAGAGATGTATTGAGGAGTAGACACTCAGCCAGAAAGACACGGGCCTTCAGAAAGAATGGGGCAGAGGAGTGTTTAAGTTCAACAGAAAGCGTGAAAGCACAGAACTCCAGCCCCTGCCCCTCCCCTGCAGAAAAGGAACAGTCAGCTGCAGCAGGTGTGTTTTCTTTGGCAAGCACAACAGTCTTTCGCATGTTTTTCTCTTCATTAGTTGCCAAGCTTTACAGATCTGGAGATTTCATATTAATAAATGAGAAAACTAGATTCCTAGGTTCCCTTGACCCAGCAGAAGACCTGGCAAAGCCGGCTGTCCTCCTGGTCACAGCTACCCTCCCGATTAACCCCCATTGGCCCCTGGCCCTCCTCAGACATGGAGGCTCCCCGCTGGCTCCTGCAGCCATGAACTTCGCCATCTTGGGCATGACCAATGTTTCTCTGCATAGTTAGTGCCGACAAAATACTAATACCTGCACTCACACTAGGTAAGTCAGAATCTGGGCCTGGGAAGGGACCCAGGCCTTCGAAGAATTTTAAAGCCCTCAGGTGATTCTAGTGTTAGGTTTAAGAATGGCTAAGGGTAGGCCAAGAAGGGCAGGTGATAAATTATTCTCTTCTTAAAGCTCCTCGGTGATTCACTGCACTCTTTACCAGTGTTGAAGTTCTTCATTATATCCTATCAAAATCTGGTTTTCTTTTATTCCATTCTCAGCATCTCACACAGCCTTGGATTTTTTTTTTAAGCTTCTTCCTGCTTAAAGTTATTTTGGTGGTTCCCTTCTGCACCCCTTCTCCAGTTTCTCCACATTCTTTTTTAAAGTACAATAGAACAAAATTAGAAACCACACTCTAGCCATGAGTTTACTAGAGTAGAATTCAATAGAAGTATTTATTTCTGGTCCTATCATGTCTTACTTAGTATCTCAGAATCACATTGATTTCTTTTCACTGTGCTTTTCTTTTTACTTAATCATGCATCATCTCATTTTAATTAACAAGAAACTCATTTACAAAGACCCAAGAAACCACACTCCAGGATGGAAAACCAAGACTAGGGACAAAATTAAAGCCCCAACTATCAAGCCTTATTTTCTAATTAGGGGGACATCAACTTTTCCCCAGAGCTATAACCAATATGTAAAATTAAAGGCTCATATGCATAGCCATAATACTTTTAGTTCTTTACCTATAAATTAATTTACAATCAATAGGTTGGTCTGTTTTTAGGCAATTTCTAAGCTCATTGGATAACTTTTCTGGGGGTTGTTATCTAAATGTTTTTGTTGTTGTTGTTTGTTTGTTTGGTTTTGCATTTTGTAGGTATTTTTCTCTTTCCTACTTGCTATCATTAAGCCAATCCCGAACTATCAGCTTATATATAACAAAAACGCCGCTTAGTGGAAGATGGAATTGGAAGACCAGCACACATTTTAGTCGATCTCTATGAGCTATCACTCAGTATACCCATTTTACAGATTTAGGAAACAGGCCTGAAAGCTTAAGTGGCTGGCCCACAGTTGACTGCTGATGCACGGAACATTGTCTGAGTCCTGCCTCCTGCTGGCTATGTGGGGAAGGGGAAGTCTTCCCGGTCATCAGTCTCTGATGCTGGACACCTGAAAGCCCATGGAGAAACGGAACCTCGGAGACCCGGGAGTCCGGCTTTAGCTCTGGCAAGAGCAGAGACCGTGTCTCTGTGTCACACCCTTGGGCCTGAACCAGACGGACATGGAAATGCACAAGAAACATTGAACATGACATTCTGGAGCCAACTGACACTACACTGTTAAAAGCTTCTTGGAATCCTAGGAAAAAGCCAAGGTTCTTTCACACACACACATATAATATAAACCACAGAGACCCTTGCGTGATGCCAGCTCTGTAAAGTTGGAGATCTTGTCCAGAAATAAATACAAGCCAAAAAACGAAGTTAAACTTCAAGATTTCCTCCAGTAATCAATAGGAAAAACCACACCTTCCTTCACCCTCCTGCGGGGAGGAGAAAGGAGGGAATTGGGGTCTTTTCGCTTTACATCTGGTGTCCATAAACATGTCTACCCTATTAGAACAGAAATGTGAGGATGGAAAGGGAAGGAGCGAACTCAGGGCTCTGAAATCCCAAAGGCCGTGTGATCCCAACGGAACAGGGACACGCCGCCCTCCCGCAGCCACGCCCCGGTCCCTGCTAGGGGAGGAGAGGCTCAGAGCACCACGGTCTCCCCTCCCCACGCCCGGGCAGGAAAACACGGTCCTGATCTCATCGTTTCCACCCAACAGTAAAATTCAGCTTCCCCCCTTTCTCAAATCCCTCCCCCGAGGGATTGGAGCCGGACAGGGCTGGCGACACCGGCTGCCTAGGCCCCAGGTTCTTTGTGCATCCGTCCCCAGAGCACAGGACCCGTCCCCAAGCCGTGCGCTAGAAAGCGGGAGCTCGAGCCCCCTCCCCGTAGTCGCCGCGACTGTCGCCTCCTGGCTGCGCCAGCGCGCACCACCCCCAGGCCAGGCGTGGCGAGGTGCACGGGGAGGCGGCCCGCTGCCGGATCCCCGGTGCACGGCGAGGCCGCCCGCTGCCGGATCCCCGGTGCACGGCGAGGCCGCCCGCTGCCGGATCCCCGGTGCACGGCGAGGCCGCCCGCTGCCGGATCCCCGGTGCACGGCGAGGCCGCCCGCTGCCGGATCCCCGGTGCACGGCGAGGCCGCCCGCTGCCGGATCCCCGGTGCACGGCG
>PVKE010019272.1:13788-28743 GCA_004027555.1 Craseonycteris thonglongyai | reverse complement strand
TAGTAGACTCTGAGAAGATTTCATCTCGCTTCCTTCTGGTACCCCTATTATTCTAATATTGTTCTTTCTGATGGAGTCAGAAAGTTCTTGTAGGGCTCTTTCATTTCTCTTGATTTTCCTTTCCCTTTCTTCTTCCCTGTGTGACATTTCCATGTTTGTATCTTCAATTTCACTCATCCTTTCCTCTAGCTGGTCAGCCGTGTTTCCTATGCTGGTCAGTTCTTTTTTCAGCTCTCCCATGATGCCTTTCATTTCAAGGTGTTCCTTTTGCTTCTGCTCTAGCTTCTCAATTTTGTTGGTAAAGTACTCATTTTGCTCAGAAAATTTCTTGTTGAGGTCATTTAACTGTGTCTGGGTACTTTGCCAGCATTGAGTGAGCTCTCTGAGTGTCTTGATTAATGCAGCCCTAATTCTGTTTCACTTACAGGTAGATTTGATTCCAAGTGTGCAAGGTCCTTTACTAAAGGCTGCCCCTGATCTTCTGGAGGGGCTTTGGATTCTGAGGTGTGCATTGTGTTTGATGTGGTTCTTTTTGCTTTACACATGAGTCTGTTTTCCCTCTGGGGGTTTGCCTATCAGACCGGCTTCTCTTTATTTTTTCTTTTGGGCTCAGTTGTGGGAGGAGGAGATTTTGGGAGAGGGTTGGGGGAAGCAGACAGCTTCTGTGTCCTGAGGCACTTCAGGTTGCTGTCTTAGCTGTTAGATAGCAGGGTAGTAAAGCTGTGGTCAGGGGTTGGGGCATGTGAGTAGGAGCTAAGGCGGGCCTGAGACACAATAACAGATTCCTCTTTCAGCAGGGGAGCTGGTAGTTCAGTGTGGGTGGGGCGCAGGAGCTCTGGTCTTTCCTCCTCCTGGCTGCCCCTCCTTCAATTGTATCTGTAAGCCACACCCGCAGGGCAGCACTTGGATGGGCTGGGGCTTGGCAGAGGCCCCAGTCGGCCACTCAGTCCCACGCACTGGCAATGACACTGCGGAGACCTGGCCGGCAGCCCAGTTGTGCGCGCGGTCCGCAACGCCCTAGAGGCCCGGTGGGCGGGACACCAAAAGCCCAGCTGCGCACTTGCGAGCAGGCAGCAGTGCTGCAGTGGCTCGGTGGGCAGGGCGCCGAAAGCCGGTCCCACGGGTAGGCAGTGGCGCTGCGGCGGCCTGGCGAGCCGGACACCAAAAGCCCTGTAGCGCGCGGGCGAGCAGGCAGCGGTGCCGAGGCGGCCCGGTGGGCAGGGCACCCAAAGCCTGGGTGCGCACATTCAGTGATGCGCAGCAGCCCAGTGGGCGGGGTGCCAAAAGCCCAGCTGCACACTTGTGCGCAGTCTGTGGTGCCGCAGCGGCCCGGTGAGCAGGGCACCAAAAGGCCAACTGCGCACTGGGAAGCAAGCAGCGGTGTCAAGGCGGCCCAGTGGGCGGGTGCCGAAAGCCCAGTGGCATGCTGGCAGTGGCGCCGCGGAGGCCCGGTGGGCGGGGCGCCGAAAGTCCTGCGCGCACAGGCCGTAGCTGGGGCGGCAGCCGCTCTACGCTCCCGGCTCTGTTGAGACCCCCGGATTCTCCCCAAGCACGTCCAATGCAGCTGTGCCCACTCAAGCCCCAGCCCTCACTCCAAGAGCCCTGTCCTCAGAAGGCGCTCCCTCACAGTCAATCTCCTCCGTAAATCAGGGGTGCTGAGCTGCTGTGGGCTGGTGCCCCGCTCTCACCCCGCCCGCCGGGAAGTGCCGCCGCCCTGCTCCACAGTCCCTGTTCCACTTTAGGCTCCGTGATCTGATTAGGGCACTGAGTGCTGTCCCTTGAGTTCGGATGTTAAATTGTCCACAGTCTTGTGGGGCTTCCACGCTCCCTAGGTCTCGGCTTCCAGCCCGCCCTCGATCCAGCTCCACTGTGACCGTAGTCCCCCAATCCCCCTTTGTTTTTGCCAGCCCCGGACCGCGCTCCAAGTCTCTGTCCCCGAACCGTTGCTTCCCTTTCCCTCTCCCGCTCGCCCCTTTTTTCTCTAACCTTTGTGTGTTGTTCCGTGTTGTGTGGTTCTCTTAGTTGAGGTTTCTTCTCAGGGTTTCCCCTGTGGATTCCCCTCTGTTCACAAGGCCCTTCCCAGGCAGTTATCGGCGTTCTCCTCTCATGCCGCCATCTTGGATCTCCTCAAGTCTTACATATCTTTAGCACCGATCATAGTTCTTGAAGCACAATAAATATTCAGTAGATACTTGTTCAGTGGAAAAAAGTGAATTCCAGCCCTCCTACCAATTTAGTTATTATTATTATTTTTTAAACTTGATATGAATATTTTATTGAGCAAAAACGAAACTGTTCAAGAACAAGGATAGCTCATCTTCAATAGTTACAGCTGTTTATAAAGTACGAAAGAGTACCTTATTTTCTATTGTGATTAGGTACTAGAAACTTACATTCCTTTTCACTGCATAAGCTTGCTTGGGTGTAGCTGATTGGCTAGGTAGCTGTGAAATCACACTGATGAAGAATGCCTATTTTGTTTAAGGTCAGAGTCAGCATTTTGGGAAAATCATCTCCCACCAATTTGTTGTGACCCTGGGCAAGTCCCACACTCTCTGGCACTCAGTTATTTCATATACAGTTAAGGAGCTGAACAAATCTTTTAAATGTCCCTTCCAGTTCCAATGTTCTATTATATTTGTTGAAAGAGTATAATGGAGTGAAAATTTATTTTTAATGGTCTGTAATTACTAATAAAAACATTCCATATTTCATCACTCAGTTCTTCTGCATGAAGTTTTATGTATAAGGAGTAGAACTTAAAAGATCTTTGAGTAAGTTATAGTGCACGAAGCTCCTACCTTAAAGTGTGGCAGCATGAAAGTAATTCATATTCACAAAATTTAATCAGTAGAAATGCATTTAAACTTGTCGAGAAGGCGAAGAATAATCATTGCATTATAACTGGCTCTTGCATTATGAAGCTAGTCTTTGTTTCCTACTCTTGTATCTTCTTATTGTTAATTACTTGATTCTGTAGCCATGCTTCCTAGTTTAAGGTTATTATGTGAGTTACTTTTTCTTTTAAATAAACTTTTATTTTGGAATAATTTTAGATTTACAGAAAAGTTGTAAAGATAGTATAGAGTGTCCCAGTGTATCCGGCACCAAATTTCCGCTACTGTTAACACCTAATCTTAGTAGAGTATGTTTATAACAATTAATGAATCAATATTAATATTTTGTTATCAGTTAAAACCCATACTTTACTCAGATTTCCTTAGTTTTTACCTAGTATCCTTTCGTTGTTGTTCTAGGAGCCCATCGAAGATACTATATTACATTTAGATGCTATATACCCTTAAGGCTCTTCATGGCTCTAACAGTTTCTTAGGTTTTCCTTGTTTAAGACGACCTTGGTTGTTTTTGATGACCTTGGCAGTTGTTTTTTATTTTATTGTTTTGACAGAGAGCAGGGGGAGGGCCCAGAGCAGTCTCCATAGTTGTATCTCATCAGTTTCCAACATAGTTTCATCCCGCAGGTGGGGTGGGGCTGCATGGGGCAGGAACCAGGCCAGGGGCCTCTCACATGGGAAGCAATCCCAGTTCAGCATACGGGTCTGCGTGGGTGGGGACTGGGACTCAATCCTTGGAACCTGGGGCTAGTAAAGTGAGCTCTTAACCCATTGAGCCATCCCAGCTTCCCCGACGTTGGCAGTTTTCAGGAGTAACAGTAAGCTCTTTTGTGAAATGTTTCTCCATTTGGGCTTGTTTGAATGTTTTTTCCTCATGATTAGAGTTGGGTTGTGGAATTTTGGACTAAGACCATAAAGTATCACTCTTATCACAACATATTAAGGGTACAAATGACTGATATGATTTATCAATGATGATGTGATCTTGACCACCTGGCTGAGGTAATGTTGGCAGGTTCTTATATTGTAAAACTACTTTTTTTTCTCCTTTACATTCTGTACTTTTTGGAAGGAAGCTAATATGTTTTACCTTCTTGAGGACCGAGTATCTACGTAAATTATTTCAATTCTTCTGCATGGGAGATTTGTCTCTTCTCTCACATTTATTAATTTATTCAATTATTTATTTTTATCAATATGAACTATGAATTTTGGGTCATTTTTGAAATGTCATATTGACATTAAATAGAAGTAAAAAGAGAACAAAATAAAAATGAAGCAGGGAAGGAGACAGGGAGTTAAGAAGCATTGCCTTCATTTATCTTGACACTAATCTAATTCTTTCCCACTGATTTAAGCCCCTGTGTAGGAAACTATGTGCAGAACTACAATGCTCAAAGAACAGTGCACTTAAATGTGCATCTCAAATAATTTTCACAAACTTAACAAACCTGGGAGAACAGTACCTAGTTCACAGAACAGAATATTACTGGTCTCTGGGAACCCTCCCCATGCTTCTTTCTTTCCAGTTATTATGTCCTCCCTCCTCAGTGTAAGCATCATCCTAAACACCAACAGTGCAGATATGCTTTGCTGGTTTCCAAACTTTATACAAATTAAGTCACATTGCACATATTTATTTGTGTTTGGCTCCTTTCACTCAATATTTTTTTGGAGAGTGAAACTGAGCAGAGAGTTATCCTTGTTATTGCACACAGCTGTGGATGATTCTTATTGCCGTGTAGTGTGAATATGTACTCTGTGAATACACCCCAGTGCATTTCCTTGTGTATAGTTGCAGGTCTTTCTCAATGCGGTATAATATTCGCAGTGAGAATATACCACATGTTGTTTATGCTTTTCTGGGGATGTAGATTGGATAGTTTATAGTTTATGGCAATTATGGATAGTGCCACTATGGGACATCCAGGTTCATGTCTTTTAGTGAATTTATGGAGACAATTATGTTGATTTTATACTAAAGAATATAATGACTGGATTATAGGATATACCTCTAATCACCAAAAGTAGATAATGTGGTTTTCCAAAGGCATTATATTTGTTTATACTCTCACCAGCAGGATACAAGAATTTTATCTGTTCTACATCTTTGACAACACTTAGAATTGCCCTTTTTCATTTGTATATACACAGTAGTATGTTATTGAAGTTTTATTTATTTTCCTGAAAACTAATGAAATTGAGACATTTTCATATGTTTATTGGCCCTTCGGATATTATCTTTTGTGGAGCTCCTTTTGTAAAACTTGTACTCAAGAATTTCTTTTTCTTTTTTTTGGGGGGGGTTGTCTTTCTTTTTAAAATCTATTTGTAGTGTGTGTGTGTGTGTGTGTGTGTGTGTGTGTGTGTGTGTGTGAGAGAGAGAGAGAGAGAGAGAGAATAAGAGTGTGTGTATGTGTGTACTCTGGATCCTTTGTAGAGCATATGTATTTTCAATATTTTATTCTACTTTGTGGGTTGTCTTTTTACAAACTTAACAGTGCTTTTGATGAATAGATTTAAAATATTTAATGTAGTCTAATTTATCACATTTAAATATTTTTTGGTTACTAACTTTTGTGTTCAGTTTAAGAAATCTTTGCTTACTCCAAGGACAGAAAGATGCTCTACATCTGGAACGTATGTAATTTTTACCAACCAATGACACCCAATAAATGTAACAAAACAAAAAAGCAAAAACAAAAACAAAAACAAAAATGCTCTAGAACAGGAGTTGAAAAATTTTGGCTCAGGTCAAATCCAGCCTGTCATCTGTTTTTATAAACAAAGTTTTATTGGAGCACAGACTCATTTACTATAGGTCATCTATGATTACTTTTCCTATTTTTAAATAGAAATGGCAGAGAAATGAGTGGATGCAACAGAGACTGTATGATCTGCAAAGCCTAAAATAATATTCACTATCTGGCCCTTTAAGAAAAGTTTGACAACTAATTTTCTAGAAGCTTTTCCCCCTTAACCTTTACATTGAGATTTGCAATTCATCTAGGATTGATTTTTGTGAATGTTGTGAAAAGAGGTCAAGATTCATCCCCTCCACCCCCAGAATGCTATCCAATTTACCTTGTAGCTCTAACTTTGAAAGACAAAATCTTTTTTCCACTGCACCACAGTGTTGTCTTTGTCATAAATCAGGGGACCTGTTTGTGTGAGACTGTTTTTTGAATTCTATTCTGTTCCATTGATTTATTGCTGTTCTGCCTTGTACCAATACTGCACTATCTTAAATGCTATTGTTGCATAATAGGTCTGGTATTTTGTAAAGTCAATTCATCAGAAGACCTTGGCTGTTCTTGGTTATTTGCATTTCCATTTGCATTTTAGAAACTTTGATACAGGTTTTGCCAAATATTTTTACTTACTTTTACTTTATTGTTAGAGAAGTAGAGAAAAATGGTTTCCCTTTTAAAAAAAATATAGTAATTTTCAGATATAAAAAGAAAGTTTCAAGTAAAATATGAATTTGAAATTTAAAAATATTGAGACTAGTGAATAATTTCTATATGTTATTATTTTTGCTCATTGATATATTCAGTATTGTGTGTGTCTTATAATGTGCAACATGGATAAACTAAAATCTAGTTTATCTGTTACATTGAAATGAAAGCTGTCCTTGGCAATTTAGTTTAATATTTAAATTTTCTACTTGATATTCTTAAAGTAACCATCACAATTCAGGTGTGGTAGATGTGCAGACATTATCTTTTCAATATTCAGACTTTCCTCACCGTGCTTTGTAACAGGTATGCTATTGCAATTGCTGATTACAAATTTAGGTCTACATTATAATTTTGTGTATGATTTTTTACAACAATGTATTTTCTGCAGTGACTACTCTGAACTATATACAGGATTAAAAAATTGTCACTTTATCTGAGATAAAATATCTCAAAAACTAAATTAAGGCCAAATTTCATAGTGCAAAATTTTCCACAAATTCAGAATAATAAGAATACTGATATTGAAAAGTCTGTATCATAAGGTATATTAGAAAGTTCTTCTTATTTTTTTTTAAAGATTTATTTTTATTGCTTTTGACAGAGATAGAAAGATACAGAGACAGAGAAAAGGGGGAGGGCCCAGAACAGTCTCCATAGTAGCACATCATCGGTTTTTCCATATAGTTTCATTCCACAGATGGGCACGGGGCTGCACGGGGCAGGAACTGGGGTGGGGTCTCACCTGGTGAGAACTGAACTGGGGGCACTCCCCAGCTCAGCATATGGGTACACATGGGCCAGAGCCGGGATTTGATCCTCGGTCCCTGGGGCTGCAAAATGAGCGCTTAATCCATTGAGCCATCTCGGCTTCCCCAGAGAGTTCTTATTTTAAGGCTAAAGATTTTAACCTTTTTGGAGCTATGAACTATTTTAGAATTTGGTGAAATTACAGACTACCTCCCCAGAAAACACACACACACACACACACACTTTTTTGCATATAATGTTGTTCAGAGATTCTCCAAGTCCTTGTTCTCTAGCTCTAAATTCTGTGTCCATAGAGCTTATCCTCTACTCCTTTGTACCTGCCTCCTCAGCTTCTCAGCTCTTAGGAACTATTAAATAGAACTGATATAAAAATGACAGAAGTCCTATTTTAATGAAGTCTGATCAAAAGTTCTTATTTATAAATCTCATTACCATCATCAGCTATTCTTAAATTAATGGAAAATAATTTTGTTTTCTAATGGGCTAACATCTCATTCTTCAAATTCTTTGTTCAAAAAAGTAAGTTTAATTCAAGTGAAAGTATGTTAATTGTTATTTTCTTGAGTTAGAATAAATGAATTCGTGCCCATCTTGCATGAGCCTTAAATGCCTAATAACCTTTTGAGATTTCTTGTCAAAGTCCTCAAATAATCCCTCCTTCCTGGCTACATATAAACCTTCATGCATGCAGCAAAGCTTTTTCTCTCTTGTTTCCTGCTCACCTTTCCAGGAAGGTTGCCCACTCCTTTTTTCTGCTCCTCCTCTAGATGTGCAAGAACATCTTTCATCACATCTGATTTATTGTATTTCTTCAATTATAATCTCCCCTACCATATCCTACTTCTAGACTGAGGGTTTCTTGGAGGCTGAGTTGACTTCATACTTATTTATATATCTGAAAGCCTGATACAGTGTTTGGCACATAGGTAAACAAAAATTTGTAGATAAATATCTTATTTTACCCCATGCAGCCCCACATTCACCTGTGTGGAATGAAAATATGTCACAACTAATAATGTACAACTATGGAAACTGCTCTGGGCTCTATTTCCTTCTTTGTCTCTCTCACCTTCTCTAAAACAATAAAATAAGTCTTAAAAAATTGTAGATAAGTAAACACAGAAATATTTTATGTAGTTGTACATTTATTTAAAAAATACTTTCTGGTATAGTAAGAACATCGAACATGAGTTCTCGCTCAGATTTTTACATCTTAATACAGTATTGTTAACTCTAGGCACATAGCTCCTTTAGGGGAAAATATTACAAATTTATGAATGTATGCAGAAAAAAATGTCCTAAAGTACATATTTTTAGTTCAATATTTTCTTTGATGTTCACAATGAAATACTAAATGAACCTCAGTAACAGACAAGAATTGCAATATCTAAATTCACATGCAATGGAATACTTTAAAAGTGCAGAAAATAAAACTGACCCACATAGATGAGTAATGGTTTCCTTCTACTTGAAATAATTATTGATTTCATACTAAATTATCGTGATTTAAAAATAATTTATATCATCTTACTGTTTTTAAAAACCAAACTAATTGTTCTGTAGGTTATATTTACAGTCATTGTATTATATTTCTTTCAAAGATTACAATATTTAGTTTCATATTTTATTCCTTTCAATCCCCTGAAGTAAATGTACTTGTCATTATGCTTCCTTGGACATCAAGCCATCACAAAAACTTCTCACAATTATCTACTGATACTTTTATGTCTTTAATGCAAAAGCTGAAGAGTAGGTGAGAAGTTTCCCTGTCTCTTCTGAGGTAATAATACCTGCCAATCACCTGGAGAACTGGACCTACCTATCCCTTCTGCCTCTTTGCTTCTATTTTTGAACTACTGATAATAGAATGATTTCACCTAATAAAACTACCAATAATTTCTAGACTTTATGTATACTAAGGAGAAATTTCAGTCAAATGAGCTATTAAAGTCCATTTTAAACCATATCTTCCATTTAAATGTCCTCACTTGTCACTTGACAAGGTATTGAGAGGGTTTCCAGGCTCTTGCCTCTGTTTACATATTTACAGGATTTTGTTTCTTTTATTGCACATGGTTTTAAAAGTCATATTTACTAAAGGCAAGCCCTCCCAAGGCGAGTGTGTTGATAGAAGGTACCACTTGTCGGCAAAGTGCCTAAAAATAGGCCTTAGTCTGGCTGATTTCCCACTTTAATTGAATTAACAACTGTTGAGTCCTTTGCCTCTTTGCAGTCTGTTGAACTTTATATTCTTTTTCTCCATCTTGAAACAACCAAGAGAAAAGTCCATTATTTTAACTTCTTGTCATTTATACAACCTGTTTTCAAAAAACTATAAAATAAGAAATTTCTGAAGGTGTAAAATTGCATTTCAGCGGTTTTATGTTTCCTTCCATATTTCAGTAGTTGACAGTTTGCAATGATCAGAATACCAGCTCATGGTACAGTTCCATGCATTTCTAACAAGACATTCTCAATGATCAGCCCAGTTCTCAACTCTGGCTGCAAGCGGAATTACCTAGAGATCATTAAACAGAATCTATCTTTAGATTCTCCTCCAGAGATTCTGGTTTAACTGATGTGAGGTGAAATTCAGGCATTGATATATTTCTTAAAAACCTCTCCAGATGATTCTAAGGATTAAAAAATACAGATAGCACTTTACATTTTGTGATATATCTATGATTTTGCATTTGGTTATTCTTATATTTATTTGATAATTTATAATTCTATGAAACAACCCAAAACATAACTGTTCCCATCCAGGCTGTATTTTTATTACATATATAACATTAAATATTATATCATTGATTTCATTCCCATCTTAATTTCAAAAATTTAAAATCACTTTTGAAAAGATGAACAAAATTAAAAATAGATGGATTTGTTCTCTACCCATGTGTTGGCATGCCACAGTATTTCTGTTTTAACTTTTTTTTTTTAAGATTTATTTTGTTGTTTTTGATAGAGAGAGACAGAGCCAGAGAGAGACAGAGAGAAGGGGGAGGACCCAGAGCTGTCTCCATAGTTGTATGTCATCAGTTTTCCACATGGTTTTCATTCCACATGGGTGAGCAATGGCCACACAGAGCAGAAACTGGGCTGGGGGCCTCTCACATGGGAGGCACACCCCCTTGAGCCAGGGGCCAACCCAGGGGGCATGAACCAAACTGGGGGCCTCCTGCATGGGAAGCACACCCCAGTTCAACATATGGGTCTGCATGGACCAGAGCCAGGATTTGATCCTCAGTTCCTGGGGCTGCAAAGTGAGCACTTAACCTGCTGAGCCATCCTGGCTTCCCCTGTTACAATTTTAAATAATTTTATTCACTCCTCTTCTACTGGTAATCCATCTTTTTCTTATTTTATTTTCTTATTTTTTTAAGATTTAGTTTTATTGTTTGAGAGAGAGTGAGAAAGAGAGAGACAGAGACAGAGACACAGAGAGATGGGGGAGGGCTCAGAGCAGTCTCCATAGCTGTATGTCTTCAGTTTTCGATATTGTTTCATTCTACACAGGTAGATGTGGGGCTGCACAAGGGCTGGAACCAGGCTGGGGGCCTCCCCCATGGGAAGAATGTCCCAGTTCAGCATGTGGGGCCACCCAGTCCAGGACCAGGACTCGATCTCTAGACCCTGTATCCACAAAGCGAGTGCTCAACCCACTGTGCCATACCAGCATTCCTAGTTCATCTTTGTCTGATCACTGCATGAATAGAAATGGAGAAAGATTTGGGAAGGAGTATTTGGGGAGTTCCTGGCTAGAGACAGGGCTAAGGAGACTGGCTATTTGGGGAATGATTCTTTTCCACATCATGAAATGCTTTTCTCTCTTCCTCCACTACAAGAATTATTGGCTGAAGCCCAATACATGGCTTTAAAAGTGAAGTGGACAGTGAAATATACATATAAATGTAAACCATGTGGGATAGTCCCAGATTGGGACATGATGAAAGGGAACCAAAAGTTTGGTGTAAAACACACACATATAAATTACACATGTGTACTGTTCTTACAAATAAGGCAGCTGTAAAGAAGCTCGCAAACCATATAAACTGGATTGATATTATAACAGGGGTCACTCAATTGTACTCATTCTCTATGCCTTCCTGTCAATTATGTTGGATAAAGGGTCTCAGTTCCTATTTAAGGTTCATTCACTTTCCAAGTAGGTTATGAATACCATCTTTTCTCAGAGTCTTTACTCAGGTAATTAATCATTATTTCCCTCCTGTAGCATCAATTTCTCTTTGTATCAGGACAACCACATCAGAGAACAAAGCTGCTCTAAGGCAAAATAAAATAAAATAGAAAAAGGAAGTGACACAAATCATTCTACCTCAGTCCAGTTCCTATGCTATCTCTTTACTTACCTTTTAAGCAAAATTCTTGAGGATTCTATCAGTAGTTTTATCTCTTCCTCATCTCCTGTTCTCTTCTCCATCCATTCCAGTTGATCATTCCCTCTTTCTAGAAATCTACTGTTCTCAGCTCCTGTGAAAATGTATTTCACCAGTTCCTCTTCCAGCTCACTACCCACTGATTTGCTGCTCTGCCATTTCTCCATATACATATGTTTTGTAACAGTTTTACTGCGATATAATACACATACCATAGTCTCATTCAGTTCAAGTGTATGAGTCAATGGCTTTTAGTCTATTCAGAGTTGTGCAAGCACAACTATACTCAATTTTAAAACATTTTTCTTACCTAAAAAACCACAAACCCTGTATTTTAGTCATTTTCAATTTCCTTTTAACTGTCTCCCTCCCACCTGTTCTAAGCAATCCTCTTTCATGAGTTGGATTTTGTCACATGCTTTTTCTACATCTTTTGATATGATCATGTGATTTTTCTTCTTTAGCCTGTTGGTGTGATGAATTATATTAACTGGTTTTTGAATGTTGAGGCTGCCTGGGATAAATCCCACTTGGTTGCAGTGTGTAATCTTTTTACACGTTGTAGGATTTAGTTTGCTAATATTTTGTTGAGAAATTTTACATCTATGTTCATGAGAAATAGTGATGTTTAGTTCTCTGTAATACCTTCGTCCACATCCATTGTCTCTTTCTCATACAGCAGCCAGAGTAATTCTTTTAAAATATAGAACCTCTCTCTGAAACCTTTCACTGGCTTTTCATAAAATTTAGAATACAATCCAAAGTCTTTACCATGATCTACCTGATGCTGCAAGACCTTGCCCTAGCTAGCCCCACGACCTCAATTATTTCCACTTGCCTCCTACCCAACTATGCTCCAGCCATCCTGCTGTTGTAGCAACTCTCCAAGAACATTCCCATTTGAGAGTCTTCTTGTTGTCCCTCTGTGGGAGTCCTTTCTCCAGACAATTGCAGTACTTGTACCCTCACTTATGTCTAAGCAGAGGTTCTCCCTGATCTGAGGTTTTCCTTGACCAGCCTGTCTAATTGATTGTCTATATGTTCCATAGAATATAAACTACATAAAGGCAGGTTCGGTGCTTTTGATCCTTGTTGCATGCCCAATGACTAGAACAGGATTTGGCACATAGTAGGACATCAACAAATTTAATTGATTAAATCAGGGGGTCTTGAAACTACGGCCCGCGGGCCAGATGCGGCCTGCAAAGCCCTCTCATCTGGCCCGTGGAGACCTTTTTATCTGAATAAAACAATATTAAATAAATAATTAAAAACAACATCTATGTTTTGATTCTTTTTTATTTGGACCTCGAGTGTGTAGTCGGCCCCAAACTGCTGTTTGATAGTTTATGCGACCTGTGGGCTGAAAAGTTTGGAGACCCTTGGATTAAATGAATGAATAAATAAATGTCTTTATCACTTCTATTCTAGTTTAAGTCACTATGGTCTCCTGCTTAACAATTCAATAATCCCTTCATGGGTCTTCTGGCTTCTACTTTTGCTTTTTACAATCTAATTTCCATAGAGCAGATAGCATTATGTTTTATATATAAGTATTCTAATTAGATCAAATCATTCTTCTGCTTAAACTTTCCAGTGGCAACTCATCATACAATCCAATTCAAATGCAATACAATACAATGCAATACAATACAACGAAATACAATGTAATACACTCCTTACTTGTACTATAGGAAGGTAAATATGAGCAATCTTCTGCCTGTCTCTCATTATCTTAGTCCACACTTTCACCTTGAGCACTACAGTCTAGCCATACTGACCCTTAAGCACCTCTAGCTCATTCTCATTTTAGGACTTTTTTGTATTAACTGGCCCTTCTTAATGAAACACTCATATACCAGTCTTCACAGGACTGGCTTGTTTTTGATCACTAAGACTTCAGTTTAAATATCATCTTATCATAAGGAAACTTCCTGACAACTAAGTGTAGATACCAGTCACTCTGACTTATTGCTCTGTTTTAACTCTTTTTTTTAAAGATTTATTTTATTGTTTGAGAGATGGTGAGAGAGAGAGACAGAGAGAGACAGAAAGAGACAGAGAGAGACAAAGAGAGAGAGAGAGAAGGGAGAGGGCCCAGAGAAGTCTCCATAGTTGACAGCATTAGTTGTGACATAGTATTGTTCCACGCAGGTGGATGTGGGGCTGTGCAGGGCGGGAATCAAACTGGGAGCCTCCCACATGGAGGGGAGAACCTTCATGCCATCAGTTGCGCTGCAGTTCAGCATATGGGTTTGCATGGGCCAAGGCCGGGATTCAGTCCCCAAACCTCACGGTTGCAAGGCAAGTACTCAACCTGCTGAGCTATCTCCTGCTGAGCTATCTTGGTAACCCTGTTTTAGTTTTTTTTAAAGATTTCTTTTATTGCTTTTGACAGAGACAGTGAGAGACAGAGATAGAGAGATACAGAGAGATGGGGGAAGGCCCAGAGCAGTCTCCATAGTTGTACGTCATCAATTTTCAACATGCTTTTGTTCCACACAGGCAGATGGGAGCTGTGCAGGGCAGAAACTGAGCTGGGGGCCTCCCTAATTGGAGGCACACCCTTTCAAGCCAGGGGCTGAGCCTGGCAGGGGGTGGGGATGAGAACCAAACTGGGGGCCTCCTGCATCTGAAGGATACCCAGTTCAGCATATGGGTCCACACGGGACAGGGCTGGGATTTGATCCTTGGTGCCTTGGGGCTGCAAATTGAGTGCTTGACCCACTGAGCCATCTGGCTTCCCCTTGTTTTAGTTCTTTCATAGCCTTTATCTTAACCTGATATTTTTCTTATTTATCAATGATTATTTGCTCCCCTTCTCTTCCTCATCTAGAATATAAACTCCAAGAGATGAGGGATTGTGCTTGCTTTTTTCAACACAGCATCCTCAGCACCTAGTACAGAAGTTGGCACACCCTAGATGCTTAATATTTATTTGTTGCATCAAATAGTTAATATATTTTTTGTCTTATTTGATACTGTATACCAATTTCTAGTTTAAGGAATACAGTCTGTAAAGCCTCATACAATTTTTTTTAATTTTCATTTTGTTTTTGGTATTTTAATGAGTGCAGTTTTTATTGGAAAATATTTCCCATCTAAACTAGCAGGGTGTTTGCTCACGATTAGAAGTCACATATTCATAACATTTGCTTATGGTTCTGAGTATGCCCTTGACAAATACAGCCTTTCTAGTGAATTGGCTCATCCAGATGTTCCTCTTCTAGGTAGCTATTGTCAAAATAATGATTCTAAGACATTGTAGTTGTACAGTAACTTAGAGATTACAGAACCATTTTACAAAAGCGAGCTCTTGATCTACTCCCTTGTATCCATTAGCATTGTACCTGGAGGTGGACAGTAACATGTAAAGAGATATTTATCTCAAGGATATAAGACAAGAAACTGGTGGAGTCACAACTCAGTTCAGCTTCCTTCCAAATACTTTTTTTGTTTTTTTTTTTTTTT
>PVKE010019272.1:0-13688 GCA_004027555.1 Craseonycteris thonglongyai | reverse complement strand
TACTTTTTTACAGCAGCCCGTGATCCCTCCTCCAGGGACTGCCTGAAAACATGAAACATTGAAAACATTCCTCCCTGCATCTTCCTCCTCTTTCAACTTTCTTTTTCTTTACTTTGCCAAACCTTAACTATACAGAACACTATGGAATTCAGAGAATGCACTAGCTGGAGGCTTCCTTCAGTGAAAGAGGTTATAATAGAAGTTTGAGAATTGAAATGAACACCTTTCTTCTGATAACATAATTTGTTCTGGTACTAAAGTGTTAGAATTATAAGAATTTATAATTTAAGCATTCAGATATGAAGAGTCTTGACACAAGACAATAAAGGGCATTGAGTATGACTTCTAATTGACTTCTTATATTTATTGAGAGAAACTGGAATTTGCAAACTTTATGGAAAGAATATGACAAGAGATGAGTGTATGTGTGGGAGAAAGACAAAAAATAGGTGCTTGAACCTGTAATTTAAACTCCCACGCTGTTTCTTGCAAATGACTACACAGATAGTGTTTATAATAATTCATCACTTTAAGGCCCACATATCCTGCCTGTGGGGCTATTAGGCCCTCAAAAAATAATTAATGTACAGCTTGTTGTTATTTTTCAATGTGGTCTGGAAGTGATGTATCTAATGCCCAGGACACTAGTACTTATTCAGAAAAATAAATAAGAAGATATATTTTTATTTGAAGAAGAATTTTTATAAGTTTGTAATAAGCGATGTGTCACATTGTTCATAGGTAAAATCTACCACCTATGGAACCCATTTTTATTATTGTTCTATAAAAATAGATCTGATTCTGTATAATAATATATTAATATAATTGTGTAGGGTTTTGTGTGTATGTGTGTGTTTACTATAAGCATTACTAGAATGGTTCAGTGCTACCCAATTAGCTTTATATCTTGAGAAGATGAAATTATATGTTTAAATCAGATTCAAATGACACTAACAGGCCAGTTTAGCAGAAAGCACAAAAAGAAAATTTAATTAAAATAGATGAATGCAATATACTTACTTAAGTAATTCTTAAAACATAGTGGTAAATGTAACATTCAAATAGCAGCAAAAAATGTGCACTATTTAATCACAACATAGTGACATTCTCCTCTTATTTGGATAATAGATTGTGCTTATTCTAGTGCCTAGGAAAAACTGCCCAACTTTGGATGTTAATCTAAATTAACTTTTTCAGAGATTCCAATAGTATCACATTTTTGGCCATAGTATACTGTCTTTTGTTCCTGATGTTTTCAAAATCCTGCAGTGTCAAGCATTGTTTGACCACTGTGAAAGCTATTGTCTGATTAAAATGACAAATGACCTGATACCATATCATCAAATGTGTTGTCTTCAGTCTAAAGATGTTAAAGGTCTAAATTAAAAACTTAAAAAATGTATCCTTAGGTCATCCAGCTGACTGGTTAGGGGCAAAGCAGTGTTTCAAACATAGGTAGATGCTTTTTACTTTGTGTTAATACTGCCCTTTCTTACCTTCTTATGGTTTCTCATGAAATTAAAACCACATATTAATACTTTTGAATTCATGTTACAAAAACAAAAGCAAAAAATGTCACCATTCTTTCCTGATTGTGATATCCTATTCTCCCCTCCCCCAAGTGTGTAATGTGATTTTATAAATTCTTCGTATTTATGAGTAGATTGCCAGTGGATAGTTTTGATGACTGGGCTCTTCTAGTGAGGTTTTCTCTGATAATAATGAGTATCTCCTATAGGTGACGCTGGGAAGAAGGAAAATGTTTCCCGGGCTCAGCTCTTGTGATGAAGAGGGCTGTGTGCAAGAGCTGTAAATTCCTCAGCACAGGCCACTTGGCCACTGTGACAGGGGAGGAAAACCAGACCTGTTCAGCACCTGGCACTGGACACTTGCAGATACTATCTAGAAATCCTGGTGACTTCTGCTTATCAAAGGGTTGTTTTCAAGTACTACTACTACTTTTAGAGACAAGTTTATTGCAAAATGTAACTGCCATATATTTGGGAATAGTAAGCTATAATATTTTCAGTTACTGCATTTCCTTCCCAAACCTTATTTTAAGATATAAATACTAAACAAGAAAATATATATATTGCAGTAACTACAAAGACATCTTTTAGAACAATAGGTCAAATGACAAGCACATAAGGAAATAAAATGACATGTGAAGAATATATATATTATTTATTAATCCAGGAAGAATTATGAAAAATTATGACTATAATCTTTTATGTTTCTATTTGTGATTGGTTAAATCTGATATATATGGACATGTTTTGGTAGGTTATTAAGAGTCATGTGCATATGTTAATTATTATTTATAATGTGACCCAAGTGGGAAGGAATAAAATGAAAGAAGAAAGTTATAGAATTTTTAAAAATATTTTTTTTAGTTTTTAATTATAGTTAACATACAATATTATATAATAATAGGTGCAGGTGTACAACATTGTGAGTAAACATTTATATAACTTAAGGAGTGATCACCTAAATAAATGTAGTACTCATCTGACACCATAGTTATCACATAGTTATTATAATATTATTGACAATATTTCTTATGCTTTCCTTTACATCCCTATAACTATTTTGTAACTACCAATTTGTACTTGTTAATTCTTTCACCTTTTTCATTCATCCTCCCAGACCACCTTTTCCATCTGGCAGCTATCAAAATAGTCTCTATATCTATGAGTTTGTTTCTACTTTATTTATTCATTTATTTTGTTCTCTGTGTGAAATCACATGGAATTTGTCTTTCTCTGTCTGATGTACTCCACTCAGCACAATACCCTCTAGGTCTATCCATATTGTTGCACATGGCAACATTTTATTCCTTTTATGGCTGAGTAATATTCCATTGACTATATGTGTTGCCTCTTCTTTACCCCTTTTTCCATGATGGACTCCCAGGTTGCCTCCATATCTTGCCTATTGTAAATAATGCTGCAATGAACATATGAATTCACATGTCCTTTTGAAGTGGTGTTTTGGGTTTCTTTGGATAAATACCCAGAATTAGGATTACTGTATCCTTCTTTGTCTCTTGTTATAGCCTTTGTTTTAAAGTCCATTTTGTCTGGTGTAAGTATTGCTACCCCAGCATTTTTTAAATTTTTTTATTCTATTCATATTTTCATGAAACATTTTTTCTATCCCTTTACTTTCCGTCTTTGTGTGTCTTTCAATCTGAAGTGAGTTCTTGCAGGTAGCAAATGCAAGGGTTTTGTTTTCTTACTCCTTTAGCCACCTTATATTTTGTTTGGAGCATTTAAATCCATTACATTTGATGTAATTGTTGATAGATGTGTAGTTATTGCCATTTTATTATTCATAGTTCTAATCTTTTTTTTTTCTTTTTTTTCTTAAAGAAGTTCCTTTAACATTTCTTATAATACTGGTTTGGTGTTGATGAACTCCTTTAGCTTTTTCTTATATGAGGAGCTCTTTATCTGTCTTTAGATTCTAAGTGATAGCTTTTCTGGGTAGGGTAATCTTGGTTGTAGGTCCTTGCTTTTCATCACTTTTAATATTTTGTGCCAATCCGTCTGGCCTGCAAAGTTTCTGTTGAGATATCAGCTGACAGACCTGTGGGAACTCCCTTGTAGGTGACTAACCGCTTTTTTCTTGCTGCTTTTAAGATTCTTTCCTGGTCCTTAATGTTTGACATTTTAATTATGATGTGTCTCAGTGTAGCCTCTTTGGGTTCATTTTGTTTAGGACTCTGAACTTCCTGGGCTTGTATATCTATTTCCTTCTCTAGGTTTGGGAGGTTTTCCATCATTATTTCTTTAATCCCTTGGTCTCTTTCTCCTTCTTCTGATAACCCTATGATGTGAATGTTGTTATTCTTGATATTGCCCCAGAAGCCCTTTAAACTATCCTTATTTTCTTGGATTCCTTTTTCTTTTTGTTGTTCTGATTGGGTGTTTTCTGCTATCTTAACTTCCAAATAACTGATTTGATCCTCTGCTTCATCTAGTCTGCTGCTGACTCCTTCTAATGTATTCTTTCAGTTATGTAGTCTTCATTTTTGACTATTTTGTGTGTGTTTTCTATCTCCATTTTTATGTTTTCTTCCTTTGTTGAAGTTCTCCCTGAGACCATTGAACATCCTTATAATCTATGTTTTGAATGGTGTGTCTGGTAGAGTTCCTGTCTCTGTTTTGTTTAATTCTATTTCTTGATTTTTGTTCATTTTATTCATTTAGGACATGTTTCTTTGTCCCCCCATGTTTGTTTTTCATATTAGGTAGGGCTGCTACGTCTCCTGGTCCTAGTAGAGTGGTCTTATATAGTAGGTGTGCTGTTGGGCCCAGTGCACAGTCTTCCTGGTCACCTGAACTGGGTGCTGCAGGTGTGCCCCTAGTGTGTGTTGTATGTGTCCTCCTATTGTAGTTGAGTGTTGGTTGCTATTTGCATGCCAATAACAGGGACTGAACCTTGGGTTTATCTGGAAAAGATGTAAATAATTTTATTGTATCTGTGCTTTATGTAATCTTTCTTTTTTTTAAAATATATTTCTATTTATTAATTTATTTTTGACAGAGAGAGAGAGAGAGAGAGAGAGACAGAGATACAGAGACAGAGAGAGAACTGCACTAGGGGAGCTCCCAGTTCAGCATGTGGTTCCGCACGGGCCGGGGCCGGGACTCGATCCTCAGTCCCTGGTGCTGCAAAGTGAGCGCCTAACCCACTGAGCCATCCCGGCTTCACCATGTAATCTTTCAAATATTTAGCTTTGTCTTTTCTGAGATTTTGTATAATAATTAATAGTGATTATAGATAGTTTGTCAAAGAGTTCTTTGCCTACAAATGTTATAAATGCAAGGGAAAAGAGGCAAATAATGAATTATTCTTGACTCAATATGTTTTGAAATTTTTGTTGTAATTCTGAAATTAGAGAAAACGAGACTTCTAATGACTAACTTCACAATACAAAACTCCAGACTTATCTTAAATTCTAAGTTTGCAGATTTGACAAATGCATCCAAAAAACACACCTCTCAAAATGAGAAAATGTAAAGGAGGGTTACTATGTTCATAGATAAATATGTTAAAGAAATAATATAACAAAATATGACCATGGCCATGAACTCAAACCAGGAATCAGAAACTAGTTGCAAAAACTAAGAGTAAGCACAGCTTGTAAAACAAGGTGGCTCATGTTTCTTTTTTTTATTTTCTTAGTTTTTTTTTTGTCTTAAGTTTTCTTTGTGAAAATTTCCTATTAAGTGCAGTCACTGCTGTACTTTTTTTCCCTTTAGATAAGTATTTCAGATAAGCAGGCAACTTTGAGGTTTGGTTCATCAGTTTTGACAATATAGTCCTACATTATGAAGATGAGTGATGTGTTAATGGGCAAGAGTCATTCAACCAATAACTGATGAAAAAACAATACTCTTTCCTTCTAGCCCAGAGGGTTTCCATGGGAATCCTGTCTGTATTAGCTTTGGCAGAGATAGGTGGCTATTTTTAGAGAATTTGAAAGCAACTAAGAATGTCTTTCACTTTTATTCCAAAGCTGATCTGGTATCTATGATTACGAACTCTCTCACCCCCATGAACATAAACCACACACACACACACACACACACACACACACACACACACACACACACACACTCCTGAAAAACTATTATTGTATATTCAGCTTTAACTTGGGTGCAGCTCAAAATCAAAAGCCAAGTCACTGGCTCTATTTCCATTATTCCACATTATTCAGGTGCTGACAAGCCTGTCTTTTTAATTAGCTCTAATTGCTCTTAAAACTTTACCCAAGAGACCTTGCTACATTGTCTATTAGACCCAAATCTGGAGTTTAATGCTGTTCTTCCAACAGAGCCTTTCTTGGTACAGTGTGCATTACTGGTCTTGGTTTATTAATAAAAGTTACCAAGTATAGACAAAGCCCAATAGGAGAGCACCCTCATTTTGAAGAGAAAGTCTGTCATCTGGAAAAAGGTTCCCTTCCCTTTCATGAAATTATTTTCTTTGTGTCATTCTGGGACAGGAATATGGAGCGTGCCAGCCTTCTCTGTTTGGTAATAGCAGCTCTCTGTCTTGCTTTTCCCCCTTAGTAAGGGCTGCAGCATTTGCATGTCTTACTGTCTTTCTGCCACTTTCTTCCAACTTTACTTCTAAGCCTCTTAGGCACTTTAATTAAAAAAAAATGACTAAAGTGTGTGTGTGTATGTGTGTGTGTGTGTGTGTGTGTGTGAGAGAGAGAGAGATTCTTTATTCCTTTACTTATGTGGCACTTCTTTTACTTTAGTTCTTTTAACGTGTCTATAAAATGTGTAAAGTTTACTTTTTAGCAGTATTTAATGCTATTTGTGGATCTATTGAGCTAGCAATTTCTCCTCTGGGGAGGGGCTATCCCAATAGGAGTGGCTCATCCCTCAGGATGTCCTGGGGGTTTGTGTTTTCATCCAAACCATTGTTTTGAGAATGAAAGGGACACGAACAGGAAATGCACCAGATGAGCTGGGAGGCATGGTTACCTACCCCTGAGGAAAAAGTCCTCCATTTATGTCCAGGTAAGACCTAGGCAATGTCTCTACGAGAAATAATCATGCATGATCATTATGCTATTGGGGAATGAAATAAAAATGGAGAAAGACAAACTATTATAATAATATGTTAACTAAGATATGCTTCTCCTTTATCCTTAGCCAAGATCAGCTTGAGTTGATCACTCTTCTGCCATAATTCGTTATTGTTAATCACTGAAGTGAAAAAGAGACTGGAAGTCTTGGAGAAGAGGAAATTTGCTAAAATATAATGTCTTCTGACTTCAGACTTGCAGTTCCAAAATTTGTGGATAAGCTTTTGGATTTAGACCCCATCACTTTGCATTTCCAGAGAAGAATATTAATGAGGAAGTCATTTATCTCCCTAAATTTTGGAGTTTATAAAACTCTAGTTGCTGTTCAGTAGTGCTTCTGTTCTGGAGAACTAAGTTCACCTAAAATAAGGTGCATCACTTGATGCCTTTAACGTTATTTTGGCTTTAAGGTGCTTTGTTCAATAGAAAATTCTTGAAATTCAAAGATACACTTTCCTTCCTTACTGAACTACTAGTTTTAACAGATTCTCACTCATAATTATTCATCTTGAAATTTCTGGCCATTTTGGGCCAAGTAAATAACCTTTTCTTCCCAACACGCTATCATGCCTTTGGTTGTATCTTTAGGCCAGTTAGTAAGAAGAACTCTGGACAGGGACTAGCTCTGACAAACCTTTTACTTACAGATACAAAAGTTATCATTATTTTTTTTTTTACAATGGTAAACTAATGGAAATATTAAAAATAAGTATGCCACATAAAGTTCACAATCTAAACCTAAATAAGTGAGCATATTCAGAGATGACTATAAGCACTAAATAAATATAATTGCCCTAAATCTCATTTCTTTTCCTTTACTTATTTGTCTTCTTATACTTTTCTTAATTGGCAGCTGGTAGTGTTAAAGGCTTGTTGCTCTATCCTGGCTCTCAGCTCAGGTGTCAGCTCTCTACTCTGCCTTGAATTCTGGGTTGATCTAGGTGCTTTGTAGTTAGGTAACTGTTGAGGACACAAAGAGAAAATTTACACCTGTTCCCTTGAACCTTCCCCTCAGTTATCTGTGGCTACAGATTTGGTAAAGTCATGCTTTTTCATACAAATTAGTAAAATCTCATAAAAATCTGTTCAAATCCTGAAAAAAACAAAACAAAACCCAGTATAAGACAAAGACACAAAAATAAAATAATAATAGTTCTAAAGTAGCATAGTCTTAAAGTGCATCCACATAAACAACAAATTAGAAAGGTAAAATTACTGATGGGAGAAACAAGGGCTGGGGAGATGTAAGTTAATTGCACATGGAATTCTAAAGAAAACAGGATAAGCTGAGTTTTGAAATCATAATATTATACATAGTATCACATAGAGAAGAGGGGATTCCTCTGTATCCTCTTCCTGCACTCTAGCTGTGATGGCCACCCTCCTGTTCTTGTTCCTTTGGCTGCATGGGAGACCTCTGGGCATTCCAAATCCTGTGTGTGCCTCTTGGAGCTCTTACACTAATGGCTCAGTTTTCCTTCCTTTGTGCTGAGGCTACCTCATCTTACCAGACTGGAAGTTGCTTGAGAACAGAGACTGCGCTATTGCAACTGCTGAAGTACCTGGTCTGTGCTTGGGAACAAAACATTTCTTGAATTGTTTTAATTCAAATGCTAAATGGCCTCCAGTTCCAGAAAGAACTAATTGATGTAGCTTGTAACTTCATAATTAACTGTTATTTTTCTTCTGTTCTCAGAAATGGATTTAAATCAAGGGTTAATTTTCTAATTATATTATTTTTTTCATAACAGAACATTCTAAAAAGAAAAATAACAAAGGCCCATATACAAAGAATGCATAAATTTTCCTTAAAAGATGCCTTAAATGCACATTTATTAGGCAGTGTTATATGAGCGGTATTTTTCTAGGATGCTTTCCTTAGCAAACTCTGCTTCATCACTTACTGCTCCTATGATTCAATCTGAGTCACATTTTTTTCTTTTCGAGGGTTAACATGAGTATATTATGTGAATAACGCAACTTGAATGCTCTATTACAGTCCCAAATTTCTTTTTATATTAATCTCCATATGTTAATTTTCCTCACAACATTTAATCCCAGCATAAATAAATGTGAAATTATCTTATAGGCATTAACATTATTCTTTACATTTGAATTGCTATGTTATAAAGTGTGTCCCAAAATTCACGCAAGATTTGAATTTTGCATCATTTGTGTGGTCAAGTGTTGCCAACGAAAACAAAAAAGACAGCCTGACAGCTGACAGTTCAGGGTTATTAAAAATGGAGCTCTACATGAAAGAACAATGCATTTTCATTGTTGAGCAATGAAAATTTATAATTTTTAATTATAAACCTGTGTTTTCTATCAAGATTACTTCTTGCGTGAATTTTGGGACACCCTTTATTATACATGTCTGGAAAGCAAATTTCAATATGCAGGAGATGACCTTAATTATTATTTAATAATATATAATTATCTTAGAGAATTCTAAAATTTTGTGGGTTTTTTTTACATGAAGTCCAGATTCAAAGAGATTAGAAATAACTATTGTTTTTAAACTGAATTTAATTTATTTTTAACAAATATATGAATTTCAATTATTTGAATGCAAATGATCAAGGAATGATAAATATGTTCCAGAGATTAGTTGGCTATTAATCATATGTAAAAAATTTATGGGAATTAAAACGTGTGGATATAACAAATAAGGATTTAGGCACATCACAAGGTTAATCTCCTAGCATGCCGTCACCTCCAAACACCTCCCAAACTCAGGCCATAGAACTTAGTGCTTTTCACAGTTACTGTTTTTTAAGAAATGAGTCTAATGCTTATGCAGAAATAGGCCCTTTGGGGTCAGAATGAATTATCTCTAAAATAAAAAATTCCACAATGAATTAATAGATAACACATGTTTCTGAATAATTAATAACTAAGATAATATAAGATACTGCAGGGCAATGTAGGTTGCATTCCAAAATACATGTAAAATGGCGTTCCAAATGCAAAATTAGCTAACACTTTCATTTATTTAAGAGGTGGAAGGGGTGGTCCATTTCAACAGCGGTAGATAATGCAGAAAACCACAAGAAAGTGTTGCTTCCTCTATCAATGAACAAAAGCCAGAAGTTGTACAAAATTATATCTTTCCTTGAGGCTATTAGAGAGCTAATGTGCAAGACAACCAAGTTAACTGAATTTCAAATAATGACTAATCCCTCTAAGAGGGATATAAAAGGCATTTCATCTTTGGCCAAGTATGGGAGAAAAGGGGGTTTGCTTCCAAAGAGGTAAGAGGAAATTAGTTAAAATTCTAATGAAAATATAAAGGACAAATGCACTGATACGCCAGTTTGACAGAACTAGGAACTACAGACACAGGGAAGTCCACACTTGCTCATAAACTATTGTCCATGGACCTCTAGCAGGTGCTCATGAGAAAGCTTGAAGTAGAAAATTAGAGAAAGAGGTCTCTGCTGTGGCAGAGACATGTAGTAAGTGACCAGGTGCTTCTAGAGAACAAGCATGGAGTCAACAAAACTATGGTACAAGAAAAGTTAAAGGAAGTTCTTCAGACAGAAAGAATGCACATGACACCAAATGGAAATCTGGAGCTATATAAAGAAATAAGCAAGGGGAAGCCGGGATGGCTCAGTGGGTTAAAGTGTTCACATTGCAGCCCCGGGGACTGAGGATCCAACCCTGGCCCCGGCTCGTGTGGACCCATATGCTGAACTGGGGAGTGCCCCCAGTTCAGTTCTCAGTAGGGTGAAGACCCTGGCCCAGTTCCTGCCCTAAGCAGCCCCCTGCCCACCTGTGGAATGAAACTATGTGGAAAAACCAATGATGTGCAACTATGGAGACTGTTCTGGGCCCTCCCCCTTCTCTCTGTCTCTGTCTCTGTATCTCTCTCTCTGTCAAAAACAATAAAAATAAATCTTAAAAAATAAAAATAAACAGTGCTGGAAGTAGTAAAATATAAAGGTACATATAAAAGATATTTTTCTAACTTTTAGTCACTTTTAAGGATAATTGACTGTCTAAAGCAAAAATAATAACAATGTATCAAAAGATTTATAACAAATGCAGAAGTTACATGGATAATGATATAGCATAAAGGATGGCAAAGAATAAATGGAATATGCATTGTAAGTTTCTTATACTTAGGTGACATGGTATAAATTAGTTGAAGGTAGACTCACAAGTTAAAGATGTAAATTGTAAACTCTACAACAACTACTGAGATATTTAAAAAGAGGAACAACCAATAGGCCATTAATGGAAATGATATAGAATCATAAAAATATTTAATTAATACAAATATAAGAGAAGAAAAAAAGAATAAACATAAAATTGATTAAAAACAACTAGCAACATGGTAGACTTAAATGTACAATATCAATGAGTACGTTAAATATAAATTCTCTTAAACACATTAAGAGACAGAAACTGTCAATTTTAATTAGAGAAAGTCCCAACTCTATGATGTGTACAAAAATACACTTTAAATATAGAGCTATAGATACCGTAATTTGATGAGTTTTTTTAAACCTATACAATTGTGTAACAAGTAAAAACAATCAAGCTGTAAAATATTTCCATCATCTCCCCAACTTTCTTCATTTTTGTTTTCTCATTCTTCCTGGCAATCACTAATCTTATTTCTGGCCCTATAATTCTGCCTTTTGCAGAATGTCACATAAACTTTTTCACTCAGCATGATGTTTTAGAAGTGAGTCCATTTTGTTGTGTGTATCAGAGTTTATTCCTTTATATTTTTGAGTTGTATTTTATTGTATGGATATATCACAATTTGTTTATCATTTTACCAAACTGACAAATTTTGGGGTTATTTTTATTTTGGTGATTATGAATAAAAGTACTATAAACATTCTCATGTTGTCCTTTGTGTAAATACTTTATTTGGATAAATATGTAAGAAAGGGAATCCTCATTTATGGTAAGTGTGTGTTTAACTTTACAATAAACTGCCGAATGTTTTTCCAAAGTAGCCTCATTATTTTGCATTCTCATCAGCAATGGATGAGAGTTTCAGTTGCTCAAAGTCTAGAGCAGCACTTGGTGGTGAGAATTTTGCAATTTTAGTCATTCTAATTGGTGTAGAATGGTGTCATACTATAGTTTAATTTGCATTTCTCTACTAATGGTGAACACCTTTCCAGGTTACTTGCCACTCATTTCTCTTCTTAGGTGGAACTGCCTTTTTAAATATTATATTTTGCCTATTTTTAACTGGGTTGTTCACTGTTTATTACTGATTGTAAAAGTTCTTTACAAATTCAGAACAGAAGAATGTTTTATTAGATACGGTTTTGCAAATATTTTCTTTAAGCCTAAGACTTAACTTTTCATTTTCTTAGCAGTGTCTTTTTTAATTGGATAGATTTTTTGAAAGGTTATACATAGACAATCATTTGGTCTGCAAATTAAAGAAGGTTTATTTATTGCTTTCTAACCTCTATTTCTTCTACTATAAATGATTGCATTGGTTAGGATCTCTACTACAGTGCTGAATAGGAGCAGTGAGAGCAGAGAACCTCGACATGTTCCTGATCTTAGGTGAAAGTGATCTTTCACCATTAGCTGCGATGTTAGTTGTAGTTTCATTGTAAGTGCCCTTTATCAGTTTCAGGAAGTTCCTTTTTACTCCCTTTTGTGAAGGTTTTTTTTTTTTTTTTTTTATCTTTTCACATTTATAGAGAGAAATTATCTTTTTGTCTTCAGTGCATAGTTATTTCTATTTTACTTTTTGACAGATAGAGAGAGAGAGACAGAGACAGAGACAGTTAGAGAACCGAACTGTGGGAACTCTGCAGTTCAGCACGTGGGTCCTGCCTGGGCCGGAGCCGGGATTCGATCCTCGGTCCTCATGGCCTCAAAGCGAGCGCTCAACCCGCTGAGCCGTCCCGGCTTTCCCCTGTGAAGGTTTTTTATCATGAATGGGTCCTGCATTTTATCAAATGCTTTTTCCATATCTATTGAGTAGATTATGTTTTTATTTGTGCAATTGTTGCTTTTAATCAACAGGATATTCAATCAACCTTGCATTTCTAAGATAAACCTACCTAGTCATTGTGTGTGTGTGTGTGTGTGTGTGTGTGTACACGCGCGCGTGTGTTTATGCCATGGGAATTTGTATGCCAAAACTTTGTTGTGGTTTGAGACCATATCTTATATCAGTGCTGCTTAATGGGGACAATTTTACTCCCCAGAAGATACTTGGCAATGTCTTCAGACATTGGTTGTTACAGCTAGAAGGAGCAGAACGGTTTGCTATTGGCATGCAGTGGGTAGAGGCTAGGGATGCTGTTAAACACTCTAAATTGCACAGGAAAACTTTGCACAACAGTTCCAATAGTCAACAGTGCCAAGTTTGAGAAATTCTGCTTAATAGGTTTCAAATCTTTAAAATTTGTTCAGATTTGTTTTATGACCTAGAATACAACTACCTTGGTGAATGTTCAACATACACATGAAAAAAAATGCATTTTTCTGGCTGAAGTAGAGGAAATGTATAAATATTAGTTAGGTCAACTTGGCTAATAGTATTGTTCAAGTCTTCTACATCCTTATTGAGTTTTCTGTCTGTTTTATATAGGTTACTGATAGAAGAGTGTTGCAATCTCCAACTATAATTGTGAATTTATCACTTCTTTCAGGTCTATCAGTTTCTACTTCATATACTATGAAGCTATGTTCTTAGATACATTCAAATTTTTATAACTTCTTGAAAAATTGGTCTTTTCATTATTATATGATATCCTACTTATTCCTAGTAATATTTCTTGTTCTAAAGCAGGGGTTCCCAACCTTTTTATACCCTAGGGCGTATTCTAAAATATCGGTAGGGTGGCGGGCACCAGCTATTTCTAAGGATATTTATTATTGATCAAGAACAAAAAATAATAAACAAAAATAATTTTAAAATAATAAATTTATTGTACAAATTATATACACACAAAGAAACATATATACAAAACGTAATACAAAGTAAATAAAAAACACACGTATAATAAAATCATTTAAAAAAACATAAAAGAAAACATAAAAAAAACCAATCTGTCAGTGTGATCTTTGGCATTGCATTTCATTGGCC
>PVKE010019271.1:0-28659 GCA_004027555.1 Craseonycteris thonglongyai | reverse complement strand
GGGCCGGAGCCGGGATTCGATCCTCGGTCCTCATGGCCTCAAAGCGAGCGCTCAACCCGCTGAGCCGTCCCGGCTTTTCCCGAGGAATCAATTCTTTGGGGAGATCAATACTGCTATTTTGGAAAAAATAAAAACAAAAACAACTTACTGAGGATATGTAAATCTAACAATAAGAATTCATTCTTGAAAAACTTGTCACCAAAAAACCTAAAATTTATAGTTAGAAGTATTTTTAAGTATTAACAAAAAAGATGGTTCTTTTTGTTAATTATTTACTAAACATTTTTTTTTTTTACTAAACATTATACATCCTATATAAAAGAAACTAAAAAGAGGAAAGGAAGTGGGGAGAGAAGGTAAATTGGTGCAAATACCTCTATAGTCTTTTCCTGTTTCAATATTTGCAACTAAAAAAATCATAGGATATTATGGGAAACAAAAACAAAGACTGTGATGGTTTCTTACAGTAGCATGTGTTTCTCTGGTTGGATTAGAGTTGCTAAAATGGATTAAAATTGAGATCTAGGCAAGAGAGTAATTTCTGGAGCTTGAGCCTGAGAGAATATGGGATGGCAAGGCGAGATAGGGAGAAACATTAAGATTAGATAGCGAATATAGTACGAAGGCTTAAATCTTCCATGGGACTTGTTTTCTTTTCTTTATTAGCACCTGCACCTCCACTCTCACCCCCACCGTCCTTTCTCCACATTGGCACATCCAACAGGGCGGACAGGAAAAAAAAAAAAGATGGATAATTGAAGGAACACAGGTTTTCTTCATGGTCCCAGAGATGTGCCTGAAATCTAGGTGGAAAAAATTGAGAATTTTCCCAGGGATATAAGTTGTTTTAATAATAGGAAATTAGTAAATGATAAATTAACTATACTAATACATTGAAAGAGTAGGACCATATAATTACCTCTACAGTTAAAAAAAAATATGTTAAAACTAAATCTATTCAAGATAGAAAAAAACATATTTGGAGAACTCAAAACAGAAGGCAGCTTTCTAAGCCTTATAAAGTGTTAGGAAAAATCTATAGCAACTATCATACTTAACATAAATTATTAAAACAATTCCCTTTAAGATCAGAAATAGGTAAAAATATTTACCATCACTTTTCAAATATTAAAGTGGGTACTTGACAAATAAATCATTAAGGAAAGAGAAGACTTTAAAAATAGAAAAGGATTTGGTGTTTACCTGGAGAGGAGGGAGGAGGTGGGAGGGAGAGTTGTGGGGGGAGGGGAGAGTGGGCACCAGATATATGGTGGTGGAGGGGGACCTGATTCTGGGAGCTGGGCACATAATGCGATGCATGGGTGATGTGATGTGGAGTTGTACATCGGGAAACTATCTAATTGTTACCAACCAATGTCATCCCATTAAATTTAACGATAAAATATAATAATATTAAAAAAAAAATAGAAAAGGAGAAAACAAAATTGTTACTGGTATTATTTGCAAGTGATGTGACTGTTTACAAAGAACATCAAAGGAACCAACAGAAAAATCCTTAGAGTTATTAACAAAGTTGGCAAGTTTACCAAGAACAATTTAATGTGAATTCAACCATATTTCGATAATATAACATTCAAAATATATAATTTACAAAAGATGTAAATCTTATAAAACACATGTCTAAGAATAGTTTTAATAAAAATATTATGCAGAAAATTATAAAACTTATTTAAAGTCTTTAACAAAATACCAAATAAATGAAAATATTTATCATGACTATAAATAGGATTATTTAATATTACAAATTTCTCTGCTGTATCCAAATTGATCTGTAGACTCAATGTAATTGTAATCAGACTTCTAAGTTATTTCTGAAAATTGATTCAAAAATTGTATTAAAGAATAAAAGCTCAATAATTAAGAAACTCTTAAATATGAATAATAAGTTGAAGAAATTCACCCAGATATGAAAACATAATATACATATTATAGAGCTAATTTAATTATTTATTAGTATTGCTACAGGTTAATTTATATAAATTTAGTATAAGAAAAAAACTGTCATTGTAAGTCATTGAGGAGATAGATGGTTTTTTAATAATTAGTCTGGGACAATTGGTTATACTAATAGAACAATAGTGAATTATTGGCTTTCATCATACACAAAAATTCATTTCAAGCAAATTCAAGAGCTGAATCAAAAAGAAGTGTATGAAATGTTTCAAAATAATACAGGGGAATATCATTATAACATTGGAATAAAGAAGAAAAGTTTAACACAAAGAAACAAAACTGTTCACAAAAATATATAAAAATTAAGGAAAAGGCAACTCACAAATGAGAGAAAATAGTTTCAACATATAATTGGCGAAGCATTGAAATCCAAATTGTAGAAAGAGCCCCCCAATTTTTTTGAAAGTCAACACCATGAAAAATGACAAAGATCACATGAGGGAATGAGGAAGCAGAATCTCTAAAGAAAATGAAAACAGCACAGCTCACACTCTTCAGATAGCACACTCTTAAGGTAAGGCAGTGTCTGTACCCTTAATAAACATTACCCATTATTGCAATAGCCAACTCTATTGTCCCTTGCATACGTTTTCTGCTCCCAAAACTCTAAAAGAGATATGGGAAAACTGGACATGGCTCCTGGCATCACCAATCAAAGAGGTCAAAATGATGGAAAGAGAGTCGATCTTATGAAGAAATACTTTAAACACCAAAATGTTTTAACTTAAAGAGGGAAGGGGGCATCAAATATATGATGATAGAAGAAGAACTGACTCTGGGTAGTGAGCATACAATGTAATACATAGATGACATAGTGTAGAATTGTACACCAGGAACCTATGTAATCTTTACCAACCAATGTCACCCTAACAAATTTAACAGTAAAAATAAACAAAAATATAGAGATCAGATTCACTATGAATGACAATCTACTAGCCTGCCTGACTTTTTTTCTGTATTCCTTACCCTTTTTTTTTAATGCTCAATAACATTTATTTCATTTTTTAATTATACTTTTTAAATAACACTTATCCTACAAAGAACTCAAAGTGTACATATAGAACTTCCATTTTATAACAACAACGTTTCTGCATACCTGCAGTCCTTCTCAAAGCGGGAGAGAGGGACTATGAGGTAGACAAATGGAAGAACAGGGCACTGCGGATCAGCACGTGGACAACAGGAATGGGGCCAGCAGGTCGCTGAGGTATTCCGGGGAGGGGCCCCGGTGAAGGGCCCACCTCTGTGACCCCTGGTTTGAGGATGAGGTTTCCTTACAGGGTATTTTGTCCTGCTGAATCCTCTATTCTATTTTCCTTATGCAATCCCAGGGGAAAACTAGGCTTTATTCTTCTTTAGAGATATTTTTCTGTTACTAGACTGAATACATAAAAACCAAGGAGGTTTGGAAGTTTCTTTCTTCTCTACCTTGCCACAGTGCTTTCTAGTTAAGGGAGAATGGAAGAGAAAATTAAGTTGTAAAAAAATAAAATAGGTAGAATTTTGTATTTAGACTGTTTAAAAAGTGGGAAAAATATTCTTTTGTATTATCAACTTAAGTTCTAAATTGGAAGTAACTCATTTAAGAGTTACTTCCAATTTGGAAAACTACTGGATTTTCATGATTGTTCAGTGTTCATTGTATATACTAGGGCAAATTTTAAAATGTTTGATAGGTAGTAATAGCAAAACAGACTAGAAGATAGATACCTTTTAAACCAGCTCATAATTTTGGCACTTTTCATTTTGCTATTATTTTGTCATAACACATCTTGATGAAGAGGATAAATGGAGATTAACTACAATTCTGCTCTTACTGAGAATGGAGCAGCTGGTGACTCTTTCTGATTCAGCAATTAGTAACCCCAAACTCAAAGTTGCCTTAGTCAATGCTCTAGACATGATTGGACAGTGGATTATCTTAATGTTTGGAATTAAGTAGTAAGCATTTGTCGTTTTTGTCTCACGTTATTCTAGAAACATTTCTGGTGGCATCTAAATTAAATACTTTAAAGACTATATCTTTAAAACCAGCTCAGTTCAGACTTGGAAGAAAGGCAGTTACACTTAAACTTTTGAGACCAGATGATTTGGGTTATTCCAGCTCTGTTTCTAATTGGCTATGCAATCTTGAGCATGTTACTAACCCATGGCCACTATGACTCAGTTTCTCACTGTGATATGTCATATATATATATATATATATCTCCAGCACATGGAAGTACTCCATAATTAAATAATGACAATCTGGCATTCTTCATCAGCCAGGTTCTAGGTTCTATCTAGGAAGAGGTAGAAGGCACAGAGAACTAAGCTTGTAAGAAAGGCATAGGCCCCATTTTCTTAGGTTATTTCTTTATTGTGGTCAACTTTCATTCTATTAAGATATTAATGAGATCAAATGCTGATCATTTATGGTGTTAGAGATTCAGCAGAGGTCAGCAAACGACAGCCAATGAACTGGCTACCTGTTTTCATGAATAAAGTTTTATTAAAACAGAACCACATCCATTCATATATATATTGTCTAGGCTACATTTGAGCTACAAGGACACAAGTAGTTGTAACAGAAATAGCATAGACAGAAACAGGACAAATATTTTCTTTGTCCCTTTAAAAATTTGACAACCTGTTTCTACCCAAATCTCGGAATAGTGTTTTCCTCCTACCTTGCCTCTGAGATCTAATTCATTCTTCAAGATAAAGCTCAAGTGTCTTCTTATGAAGCCCATCTAAAACTAAAATTCTTTCCCTTTTCCATTTTTCCTGACCATTAGCATATATATAAGTTAGCCTACTGGGTAGAGTAAGTTAGCACTTTGTATTATTGGGATGCTGGGGGCAGTTTAGAAGTAGTAGTATTTACAGAACATTGATAGACTAGTCAAACTTTGTCCCTTAAGTGAACAATAGGTATTTTCTGAAACATGTAAGAAGAATAATGTAGGCATTCTCTGTCCATTCATTATTCATTCTGGAATAATTAGGTGATTAATTCTGGGAATAAGGTACAGAGTAAGATAAAAAGGCTAAATAGAATGAGAGGTTTACCTCTCATGTGGGAGAGATTAGCGGGTATAGTGTGAATCACAGTTATGAAACTGATTTAGAAGGTAGCATCTGAGCTCTATGAAATCACCAGACATATGGCACCTACAGTGTGGCAGCTGCCAAATTATTGCCTGAATCATTTCAAGGTGACAAGGCTACATAATATGTGGTGTGATTTGGGTGTTCCCCAATGACCTTCTCTTTCTATCATGTCACTATAGAGATTACTATTCTTAAGCTACACCTAATTATATTCCATAATATTTCATCAATTTCTCATACTCCCAAAACCTCTATTTCAAACTCAGTCTATGAGCCAAGCATCATAGTGATTTGTCTAGAGTGCTAAATAGAAATGCTCTATTATTTGTCATTTAAAGTGTTCAGATTATACCAGTCATTGGGATGGTACACTGCCCAGTAAATTAAGACACAGAGCAAAGAATTAAAACTTTGAGTTCTACCCTTAACAGATATTTACTGGACTTCAAGTTCTTTTGACACTCAAAGATGCAATAATAAAATTAACAATATATAAAGTGATTATAAGGTATATGAGTTCAAAATGGTCAATTAATTGAAAAATCATAGTTGATGGTATTATAATAGTTATGTAAGGTGTCAGATAGGTAATATACTTGTTGGGGTTATCCTTTGTGAGATTTGTAAATGCCTAATCATTATGTTGTTTTGTGTACCTGAAGCTAATAACAACAACAAAGTAATTAATGATAATAATAAAAAAAAAGAAAACAAGTGTATTATCACAATGCCCTTTACATATATTCCTGAGATATGAGATAGTCAATATAGAAGACAGTGAAATTAAAAATTAATGAAAATATTGAATTTTTAATGTTATTAATCAACTCAACCATTAAATATAAATATGCATAAAATTTAGAGCAACAGAATTATGCTAATTATTTAAATCAATGATTCTGAAAGTATATCTCTTAGCATTTTAATAGTACAGTGTTTTGTGGTCAAATAAAATTCAGAAACATTGATTCAAACAAAGTTACATGATTTCTTTACTGCCAGACTTCTCAAAGTCTTTCAAAGACCAATTTCTTCATGAACTTCTAAATGTGACAGGAAAGAAATACATATCTAAGTTTCTTGAAGAGCTAAGTTCTAAGTTTATATTATAAGTGCCAGTATAAACCAAACCCTTTATTTTGTCATAAAACTAAAGTCCACAGGAACTAAGTGGCTGAGTAATGGCAGAGCAGGACTGTAGATCTTGTTTTTGTCCATTTTTTCTTTTAACTTCTTTTCTGACATAATTTATATCATATAATGGCTAACTAATCTTTTCTTATGAGACAGTTTTGGCACCAGATTTTCCTATCTTACAAATGATTGTTGGTGGTGTAGCTGGAAACATTATTAAAACTCTCATGCTATTTAAACTAACCCTCCCACCCCACCACACACACAAAGTGCAGATATTACTTTAAAACTTAATTTCACTTACCTAATTTTAATTAGCTATTAAAGCAGGAAAAAAGAGGGTTTGTCTGCCTAATGCAAACACTTAGAGCACAATAAATTATGTCACATTTTATTTTAAAATATGTTTTAAATTGCTTCTGAAAAGTCCAGAATGCCCACTGACACGGAATGCCCATTGCACACAGCAGTGCACACCACCATCTGCCCAGGCAAAGTTGCCCTTTTTGTTGAGTTGAATGGAAAGGTTAGTTTCAGCTTAGCACTGTGTGTGGTTCCCACCTGAAAATAGAAAAGGCACAATAATATGTTTATTAAAAAAGAAAGAAAGAAAGAGAGAGAGATAGAGAGAGAAAGAAAGAAAGAGAGGGAAGAAAGGAAGGGAGGGAGGGAGGGAGAGAGGGAGGGAGGGAGGAAGAGAGAGAGAGAGAGAGAGAGAAAGAAAGAAAGAGGAAAGAAAGGAAGAAAGAAAGAAAGAAAGAAAGAAAGAAAGAAAGAAAGAAAGAAAGAAAGAAAGAAAGAAAGAAAGAGGGAAGGAAGGAAGGAAGGAAGGAAGGAAGGAAGGAAGGAAGGAAGGAAGGAAGGAAGGAAGGTTGCACAATTAGTGTGTGTGGCCAATGTGTGCTGAATTAATTTTCTATATGGGTAAGTTTTTCATATGGATAAGCTCAAGTGGCTTGAAGAAAGGTGAAACTTCCTCATAGGGTTACTGAGGGACCCACAGCAAGAAACAACTCGTTGTTTATCCTGTAGCAAATGTGGGCAAAGGCCTTCTGAGCAATTTGTAATACAAAACCAAGAGACACTTTACCTGTTTGGGAAGTTAATCTAAACTGGAATCCACTGAAGTAACTGAAAACAGCCAGTCCATTTGTCTTGAACATATAGTCTGGAGTAAATTAACAGGATCTCAGTCTTAAAGAAAGATATCAAGTGGAACAGCATTATATATTCTAGTATGCTTACAGAAAACCAGTCTGGATGCTGACAAGCATCAGATATTGATTATCTTCTTGAACAGTTTATTTTTGACAGCAGAACCACAGGCTTCACATGTGTACACAAAATTTATATGTCATGTGCAAGCCTGCCAGTAAAACATCATTTAAAACCAGAGCTGAAGTTCTAAGAGTTCTGAGAAAGATGAAGATTTCGGAGTCTGGTGGTAGATAATAGAACACGGAATTATGACATCTGTTCACTTAATAGAATTCACTCTTTATTTATCTTTTAGTTTAAGAAAAGGCATACAATGCATATGTCTTTGGGCACATTTTCAGCAAAAAATAGTGTGTTGTGATGAATTAAGATCTGATCTTTTGATGAACTGAAGTGAAAGCATGATTAAGATAAATTGGGCTTTTCCATGCACCCTAAGTGCATAATTCACAGACTATAAAGGAAAATGAGAAAACCATTTTCTAAGAATATCTAACCTCCATGTCCTCCAAATTATAAAACAAATCAGGCAGTACAAATTTCAAGTAAACGTTCACTGTTCTGAGAGTTCATTTATAATTACTAAGACAGTTAGGCTTGAGTACAAAGACGTAAAGAATATCAAAAATTGCTTATTTCTTGCTCCTGTACATTAAGCAAAATGAGATCACATGTTCCGGAATTTATTTATCTGTAACCTTAGAGTTTCTTTCCATTACATCATTAATTCTAGTGCAAAGTAATTGACAGATAAATCTACTACAACAATTATACAACTATATCTTCTTGTAATTTAAGAAAGCCTAGGGAGGGGGAGCCAGAATGGCTCAGCAGGTTAAGTGCTCACTTTGCAGCCTCAAGGACTGAGGATCAAGTCCCAGCCCCAGCCTGTGAGGACCCATATGCTGAACTAGGGTGTGCTTCCCATGTGGGGGGTCTCCAGTTCGGTTCTCAGCCCCTGGTTTGGTCCTTGACTTAAGAGGGGATGCCTCCCATGTGGGAGGTCCCCAGTTCGGTTCCTGGCCCCCGGTTTTGCCCTTGACTTGAGGGGGGATGCCTCCCATGTGGGAGGCCCCTGGGCACAGTTTCTGCCCTGTATGGCCCCTGTGTGGAATAGAACCATGTCAAAAACTGATGACATACAACTATGGAGACTGCTCTGGGCCCTCCCCCTTCTCTTTGTCTCTCTCTGTCTCTCCCTGTCTCTGTCAAAAGCAATTAAATAAATATTTTTTAAAAAGATAAACTAGGGAGAAATACAAAAGGAAGAGAAAGACCTAAGATAGCTCAGTGGTGGAGAAAATATCCTATATTAGTGGTTTCCAAAATCTGGCCTGGTAAGATTTCAAGAATCTTACATGAGCTCTATTACCTTGTCCTTTATGTGGAATGCACTGTATAATTCTGTTGTACAATTTAGAACAAACCTAGAGAAAGTATATTTTCTAATATTAGCTAAAAAAAACAAGAAAATTGGTTCATTTGCATAGTATCTTGAAAGTATTTAAAAGAACACTTCAGATTTTTTAGATATATTCTACAATAAACTACAATCGGTCCTAGAATAATACTGTTTTGAATTGTGTGGGTTCACTAATACATGGATTGTTTTTTCAACAAACACATATAATACTGTAAATGTATTTTCTCTTCCTTTTGATTTTCTTAATAACATTTTCTTTTCTCTAGCGTATTTTATTGTAACAATATGGTGTATGATACAAATAACATACAAATTATGTGTTAATAAACTGATTGTATCATCAGTAAGACTTTTGGTCAATCATAGGCTTTTAGTAGTTAAATTTGGGGGGAGTCAAAAGTTGCATTCCTAACTCCAGCATTGTTTAAGGGTCAACTGTGTTTACAAATACAAGGTAGCAGCCGTCCTTCTATATCTGTCTCTAGAAAATCAGGTTAATATCTCATAATATTACTGTAAATATTAAATGAGATGGTGTAAGAATATATGTATAGTTATAGTTATATAACATACAATATAACATATAACAATATATAGTATATATAATCTAAATTATATGTATTTTATGTACATGTGTATATTTTGTGTATATATAGTATAGCATATCCACATATGTGATATATGTGTTTATATATTATGTATATTGTATAAAATGTACCTATAATATGGGTACTTCATTCAAGCTAGTAACTGAGAAAATAGTTGCATATTTTCCATTTCCATTTTACATAAATATACTTTGTTTTAGATACTTGAGCAATTTCAAATAAGAAAATTATCAACAAGGGATTATTACATTGTTATTTCTATATAGCAGTAATATTCAATGGAATCTAAAATCAATATAGCAAAAGTGCAGGATATTTTCCAGTTGAGCTTAATAATATTAATTCAGTCATCATTTGTTTATTCATTCACTTGAAAATTATTTATTAAGTACCTGCACACACACACACACACACACACACACACACACACATATATAAAGAGAGAGAGAGAGAGAGAGAGCAGGAAACTGAAATCTTCCAGTATTATTTGTTCTTTTTCTGAGCTGACCAGTGCAGTAGTCACTAGACACAAATGATTATTAGGTACTTGAAATGTAATTAGTCCACGTTGAGATAGTCTATATATAATATACATTAGATTTCAAAGATTTTTACCAACAGAAAGCTAAATATGTCAATAATTTTATATTGTTGCATGTAGAAATGACAATATTTTGGGTGTATAAAATATGTTATTAAAATGAATTTTGTCTGCTTTTGAATATTATTTAAAATGTAGATACTAAAATATTAAATTACATGTGGCTCACATAATATTTCTGCTGGACTATATTTGCTTAAGCAATTATATCATCTAAGCAACCTTTCTATGCTCAAGGGTGTGAGTGACATGTGAGAGATACAAAAATGAGGGAACTTTTATCGACTAGAAATGTAGACACTTAATGATGAGTGAGCAATTCTACCTGAAATCTTCTTTTCTGGGCTTCTATAATATTAACTTATGGATAACTAATAAAATGAAAACTTGCAGAATCAGGATGATATTTGAATTAAAGCTAATATCTCAAGAATCTCAGTGATGAAAAGGGTCTCCAGGCCTTTGAAATGTTTGTTTTGAAGCTATCAGCAGGATTTCATTGAAGGGAGGCTACAATGACTTCATTTTCTCAAAAGTTACACTGAAATTACTAGAGTTTAACAAAAATGTTAATTGCTATAAAATTTTATAAATATTAGGTCCATTTAAATATATGATTGTGCAAACATGAAATACTCTAATAAGTTTCCTGAGTATTTTGTCATTGATATTTTGAAATTAATTTGATTTCATGGTACTTCAAGCATGAAAGGAATGCAATTTTCACTAAAAGCTGCTTAATCTAGTTATTATCTGACTATTTGTATTCTCTCTGGATATTTGATGAATGTTTGCTAAAGATATGGCTTCATTTCATGCCCAGTAATTATATAATTACTAAGCATGAAGGAACCCAGCTGTGTTTTTGTCTCATTGAACATCTTGAACTATTATTCAAGCCTTTTGAGTAAAACAAAATCTTAAATGCATTTTGCCAAGAAATTTGTCCATTTAATTTAAAACCCATATATATTTCAGAAGAAATTTAATCCATGTGTTTCTGATTTATTTACAACTAACTCATTAAAGAATTTTCTAGGAACTATATTACAATTAAGATGCTAAATAAGCCATTTAAATGAGGTTTACTTGTCCATTTTTTTTCTGTTCTCTAACAGAATGTCAACTTTGTGAAACAAACAATATTTTAAACTACTTATCATAAAACTTTAAATCTACAATGTTTTAGTTGTTTCTAATCATGTATAACATGAAGTTTCCTTATTATTGTGAAAACATTTTGGAAGGTTGAGTTGTCATTAGTTAAAAAAAAAAAAATTAGAAAGCCTAGCAATAAAGACTTCTGATTTTGTGTAATATTCTCTTTAATTGGCAACATTAAACAGGCATTAAATATTTGCTAAGTCACTATTTTGTATATTGCTTTTAATTTATCTAAAGTAGGTAAAAGCTATCACAAAATCTGGCATAGTGCAGGTACTTAATAAATATTTTCAAATGAATGAATGAACAAATGAAAGAATTAATATTATTAAGCTCAACTGGAAAATATCCTGCACTTTTGCTACATTGATTTTAGATTCCATTTAATATGAGTGCTATATAGAAATAATAGGGTAATAATCCCTTATTGATAATTTCTTATTTGAAATTGCTCAAGTATCTAAAACAAAGTATATTCTTTCAATTTGAGTCTTCCCATTCGATAACATTCCATATCCAATCAGAAAATGTTGCCTACACCTTGAAAACACATCTAGAACTCATACCTTTTTTTTTTTTTTACCAGCTCCACTACTACTGTTTCTAATCTACCATCCTTCCTTGCCAGGATTATTTATTATGTGAGCCTCTAACTGATTTCCTGCTGCTGATTTCCAGGCTTATCCTAGTGTGATCTATTCTCAACAGAGCCCTTAAAAGGCAAAATAACAAACATTTCAAGTTCAATAAAAACTGTAAAAATTTACTCCGAAGCCATCTGCTCTAAGAAATTTCTAGAAAAGTAATAATTACATATTTAAAGCAATAGTTACATATTTTCTGTATCAGAGAAGATGGCTAGATATAAAATCTACATGCAAAGACATTTTTATATAACAGGGAAAAATACAAAATGTTATTTGAAATAACACCATTTACATTAGCAACAAATCCACAAAGTATCAAAGAATGTACCTAACAAGAGGTGCATGATGTTGGTAAAATAAAGGATAAAATTTTACAGAAAACCTGAAAAAGTGAAGAGATGATTGGTGTTCATGACTAGGAAAGTGATATATAAAAGATGTCAATTCTCCCAAATGATTCATAAATTCATTATAATCCCAATTAAAATCTCAATAGAGTTTTTCATGGAATTTGCTATTTTTTTCTGAAATGTATATAGAAAAACAAACAGTTAAACATTACCAGAAAATAGCTAAAATGGGGGAAAATGAAATAAAGACTACCTACCAGAGAGCAAGTTTTATTGTGAAGCTATAGTAGCTAAGTAATTATAGGACAAGCACAGAGACTAATAAATTAACCAATGGAAGATACCAGAGAGCCCCACACAGATCCACACATATAAGGAATGTTAATATTGTCAGAAGTACCATGGAAGATCTATGAAGAAAGGTAAAAGTATTGAAAAAAAAATGGGGAAGCTGGGATGGCTCAGCAGGTTAAAGTCCTCACTTTGCAGCCCAGGGGACTGAGGATCAAATCCCGGCTCCATCCTGTGTGGATCCATATGCTGAACTGGGTGTGCGTCCCATGCGGGGGGGCCCCAGTTCAGTTCTTGACCCCTTGTTCGGGCCCTGGCTCAAAGAGGGACCATGCCTCCCATGAGGGAGGCCCCCAGCCCAGCTCCCGCCCCGTGCAGCCCCCGCCCACCTGTGTGGAACGAAACCATGTCAAAAACTGATGATGTACAACTATGGAGACTGTTCTGGGCCCTTCCCCTTCTCTCTGTCTCTGTCTCTCTCTCTGTAAAAAAGGATAAAATAAATCTTTAAAACAAAATGAGTTAGAAAAAATAGCTAATGGTGAGGAGAAAAAATAAAGTTGTGGCCATATCCCATAGTTCAAACAGATGTTAAAACTATAGATGGTTTAGAGTTAAATATCAAAAGCAAAATTTGAAGAAAAAAAATTAAAGAATATGTATCCAACCTTATATATGCTATAATAATTGTTAAACATAAAATGACCACAACCCCCCCAACACACACAGCATCCCCATTAGATTTATAACTAAAAAGACATGTAAGAACATGTGTTAGCAACATTTCATTGAAAAATGGAAATAATTCCAATACCCAATAGAAAAATGGATAAGTAAAATTTAGTACATTTAGAACTAAATATTTTACAGAAGTGAAAAATAATGAAGTATAGCTATATCCATGCATCCAATACTGGAAAATTATATACAAAATTGCACTATTTTTGGTTTTTGAAAAAGCAAAGAAGTAAAGGACACACAAACATGAAATTCAGGATAAAGGCTACTCTTGGAGTAGACTTGGTAGAAGGGGAAGTGCAGTGGCCAGCATGGTCAAATAGTTATAAATTATTGGTATCATACTAGTTCTTAAGTTGAGTGATAGGCACCTAGATAATCATTATAAAGCTTTAATTAAGTAAAAAGTAGAGCCCTATATAAACCAACGAGTATAATGTGTTATAGGCAGAGGATTATAATTACTTTATTTGCCTAAATTCCATAAAATTATAAAAGTAGTTTATTTAGTTAAAATTAAGTTGCCATACTTACAAAGTAAACATATGGAAGATTCCTTTCCCCATCATAAAAGACATTGAAACATAAAAGATATTAATCAAAGTTACTTAGAACATGGGCTTTGATGCCACCAATTCTGGAAGGAGGATACAAGGGGTAGAGTAAAAAGCTATTCTTTTACTTTAAAAGCTTGGGATCAGAAACTAGACTTCCTGTGTTTCTGTTTTTGACTCAGTTTCTCTGTGTAGTATGGAGATGTTGTATGGTTTAAAATATGTAAAGTACAAATACATGTTAATCATCAGGCTTAGTGCAAAGTTACTTGTAAGGTCATGTTGGCTCTTTCCACCACTAACTGCTTTCCTCTTCTTCACCATGTTTATTTAGACTAGGCCAAATGGGACCCAGTTGTGCTTTTCTGGTTTCCAGAACAAGGGAACAGAGTTTCTGGGGGTCCTTAATGAGGGTGGTATCAAATCTAGGATTCCTTTGGGGTATTCAGAGAAATAAAATGTCCTCTTCTTAAAAGTACCCTTTCTCAAAAACTGAAATTTCTGGATCGATGAGAGGCTACAGGACCTTCTTCTCTTCTCTTTTCAATCAGCACCAGAATACAAAAGATTAGGTGTAAACAAACAAATACAAATATCCATAAATTATAATCAGCCTTGGGGTAAGCAGCATTATGGTACAATTGAAAGGGCGGTATAGATGACCACTGGGACTCAGATAAGAATCTCTGTCTTTTCCTGCAAGCATGGTCAGAATTGTTTTTCAAGGTACTTCTGAGCTCCATAATTTTGAGTCTTTAGGAATAATAGAATGTCACTTTTTAGTGGATGTAGTTTATTATAGACAGAACCGTGCCTCAATTACTCTGGAAGAGCAACAGCAGGTTATAGAAGAGAGCTTGGTGAGTTTTTAAGGATTGCCATTTGGAAAGCATCTTTATTTCAACAGCCCACAACTGGTTTAACCAGCACAATTTGCTGTTCACATATCCAGATTAAATAATTTATTTTTCCATTAGCTGTCTGAACACAACTAAAGTTCATACGGTGGAGAAATCCCATGATGTTAGCTAAGATATGACATTTTAAAAGCCACTTAGGTTCTTCCTTAATAAGAATAAAAATAAATAGAAGAAGAATGTGGATAAACCCTAATATGTTTTTAAGTGTGTGTCATTTATTGTTGTTAGGGTGAAGAATAAATTCTCTATCTACTTTGCACATAGCCAAATGTGCTATGAAATATTATTTATGTACTTGACAAATACCCAAGTATAGCATCAGCCTTGCTAAAATACCCACTGGCACCACATCACACTTCCAAACTTAGTATTGTGGCTGGCAGCAATTTTCTTGGTCTCTCAAAAAATAACCAGCCAAAATTTCATTGCTTACAGTTCCAAAGGATCTGATTCTTATTTTCCTCTTTTTAGGAAGTAAATTTCCTATGTGAGAAATGAATAAACTCAGATATAACCTTCAACATTACCAGGTTTTAGGAGAGGAAAACAATAGGTATGTGAATCTTATCTAGTTACATGTTAAAATAATTACACAAACTGGATGAATGAAAGTGAGATAAAGTTTAGCTTGAGGAAAATTAAATATGGTTATCTAGATCATAACAGCAATTTAAAAAGTAAAATATTTTTATTAATGTTATGTAATGATAACCCATATGCCCTTACCTAACACAAAGTCTTAAATATTTCATAAAGAGAAAGGATGGGCTGAGATAGGAGTAAGTATTCAAATAGCATAATTTTAAAGGATATGTTTAAGAATAAAGTCATTAGGAGGCAACTGAAATTAAAGCATTTATGATTATTTACTGTGATAAAAATTAAATTGATACTGTTTAATGTCTTAGCAACACGAATATTTAAGTGAAATCTTGTTAGCAAAGCAAAATCATTTTTTAAAAAGTGAGTAGGGGAATCCATTGACATTTGAATGTCAGCCTCTTGGTTCTTCTAATTGAATCTAAACTTTGTTTTGGCTTTATTTCCATTTCAGTATCTACCCTGTCATGCTCGTCTTTAAAAATAGCAACACAGTGCTGTGCCAAGAAGCAAGGGTAATGCCAAACCTAGAAAAATCTATAAAATCAGGTTTAGGAGAGAACTGAATTGCTTATAAATGTCAAAAGCTTTGTGAAGGAATAGTAATTAAAAAATAAGCACAACAAACCTTTTACTGCTTTGCTCATAAGCTCTAAAATATCCTGAAGTCAGTGTAGCTAAGAAATAGAAGGTTTATAGCTGTAAATCAAAACAATCATCTTCACTCACATTTACAAATCAATAGTAGTCTATGGTGTGTGGTAGTGTTTCAGCCTAAGCATGGTCATGTGATTTCAGATGTCATAATCAACAATACATCAGTCACTAGCTTCTGCTGCCCATTGACTGGTACTTTTGTCTCAGAGCACAGCCTCAAGAGAACATCTGAGTATTTGTCATTTCATAGGGGTTGTACTTAGTATGCTTTTCTTAGCCTTAAGCAAGTCATTAAGGTCTTTAAAGACTAGCTATCACCATAGACAATATCACTGTTGTTGAATATCACTTTAGAATTCCAACCCTAAAGGAGACCAGGAAAATTCCTACTTGGAGGTGGTAAGAATAAAAAAGATTTAATTTACCACAGAATTCTGACAAATGTCCATTTGGTAATGAAGTTAATTCAATTTTGATATTTATATTACCATAATAGGAATGATGATTCATAATACTAACTACCATTTACTGAGTATATATTATGTGCCATTCATTGTGCTAAATACTTCATATAAAGTACCTCACTCAATCCTTATAGTCACCCTCTTTCATATTAAAGGCCTGGAGTTCAGAGTGGTTAAGCTATTTGTCCAAGTTTCCACAACTAGTGAGTGATAAAATTATGATTCCAAATCAATCTGGTGCAAATAAATACTGTGAAGTATCTTACATTTGTCTATAGCATAAAGTGAGATTTTATCTGCTGTTTCATTTCCCCCCAAGTGTTATTAAGATGTAATTGACATATAATGTTGTATTAATTTAAGGTGTACAACACAATACTTGATATACATATATATTGAAAAATAATTACCTCAATAGGTTAGCATTTATCACCTTACATAGTTACAAACTTCTTTTCTTTTGATGACAACTTTTAAGGTCTACTCTCAGCAACTTTCACATATAAAATACAGTATTGTTAAATATAGCCATCATGGTATAAAGTATATTACTAGAACTTGTTTGATAACTAGGAGTTTGGATCCACTGACCACATTGGCCCATTTTTACATACCCCTCCAGGCTCTGCAACCGCCAATCTGTTCCATGTTTCTGTAAACTCAGTTTCTTAGATTCCATATAAGGGAAATCATGCAGCATGTCTTTGTCTGATTTATTTCCCCTAGCTTAAAGCCCTGAATTAGCTTGTTTTATTAATTAGTCCACACAACAATTACCTAGTATTACTAATTGAATTGGACAATATTAGTGCCCTATGCAATCGTCTGCCTGATTAATAATTACTATTTAGTATTTATCACTGTTATGGACTGCACTGTGTCTCCTTGAAGTCATATGATCAAGCCCAAACCCCCATGGTGACTACATTTGGAGACACAGCCTTTAAGGAAGTAATTAAAGTTAAATGAGGTCATAAGGGTGAATCCTTATCTGATAGGGCTGGTGTCCTTATAAGAAGAGGAGGGGACACCAGATCTTTCTTTCTCCCTCTCCTCCCCTCCCCAAACACCTCCAAGAGCAGGCATGGAGAAAGGTCTTGTGAAACACAGTAGGAAGGCGGTGATCTGCAAGCCAGAAAAGAGCCATCACTAGGAACCAAACCCACTGGCATCTTGACTTATACTTTTAGTCTCCAAACTATGAGAAAATAAAATTCTGTTATTTCAGCCACCCAGTCTGTGCAGTTTTGTTATAGCAGTTCAAGCTGACTGTAATACCTCATTCGTCGTGGGGATTTGATGACATTCAAGGACAGTGATGTCACATGTGCAAATTTAGAATAAGGAAGTTTGTATCTATAGAGTTAAACTTAGAGCTCCCTTCTAAAGGTGTACATAACCTAGACCTACTAGGTGCAGCCCTGCAAAATGACTGGAAAAGACCACTGTGCCTTTCTGATAAACTTAAACATACTTTTTTATGGTTCGTCTCTTGGCTACTTTGTCCTGAGGCTATCAATAGCGAATATTTGTGGTAAAAAAATATTCTGGGGAAAGCCGGGATGGCTCAGCGGGTTAAGCGCTCGCTTTGAAGCCCCGAGGACCGAGGATCAAATCCCGGCTCTGGCCCAGGTGGACCCACGTGCTGAACTGGGGTGTGCTTCCTGAATGCAGTGAGGCCCCCAGTTCAGTTAAAAAAAAAAAAAAAATTCTGGTGGTTCTGTTTTTAATGGGGGAACTGAATCATAGAAAAACTAGCTGCTCAAAAGCATGGGGAAGCTGGGATGGTTCAGTGGGGTAAGTGCTCACTTTGCAGTGCTGGGGACGGAGGATTGTGTGGACCCATGTGCTGAACTGGGGAGTTGTCCCAGTTCAGTTCTCTCTTTGTTTCTGTATCTCTCTCTCTCCTCTCTGTCAAAAACAATTAAAAAAATTTTTTTCTTAAAAAGCAGAGACTCCAATTACTATTACATTTTCACATTTTGTGCTCCTACCTCTATGTTCCCTTCTACCTTCGATTCTAGCTAAGTAATTACTGCATTAAACGTTTGGAAAACCCAGAATTCATAAAGCAGTAGATAGGCCTAGAGGACAGTGTTCCAGCTGAGTCCTACATCCAGAGCTACCTAGACTCAGCTTCTCGTAGGAACAGTGTTCATGAGCGGACCTTTTATGAGATTCTGTGTATCACTCTATTATTGTGTTTGTTTTTCTTGTATTATACAGGGATAGTAAAGTTCTTAAAAGAAAGAGACTGAGTTGGGTGATTTGGGTTTTTAAAACACCAGAAGATTTTGTTAACTTTTGTATTTCTAAAATATTTGGGATCTCTGGTGTGACCACTTAATTGTTCCCAATGCTTAGTAATGTGTGAGAAAAGCATTTTTCTTTTCCCACCTTCCATTTCTGGATACTTTCTTCTCAACATCACTGATTTGTGAAACATCTCTCTCTCTCTCCCTCTCTCTCTCTCTCTTTCTCTCCCTCTCTCTCCCTCCCTTTCTCTCTCTCTCTCTCTCTCTGCCAACTGTAGAAGTCAAGGATAATACAAAAACATTCAAGTTGGGCTGCTGCCAGTGAATTCTGCTGCTAGGGATGTTCTGTCACTTGGGCTGTTTATGGAGTATCACAGTACCCAGGAACTGTCACCCACTTTAGAGGACACAGAGAATACTTTGTCATTATGTACCCTCATGATTCCAATTGTGCAAACATAGGGTTCTAAGGACAGCAACATTTTTCTTACTCTATTCTAATAACAATAGGAAATAATTTATTTTGTATGTTAGCATTCTGATTCGTTGTGGGGGAGAACTTTTGTTACTGATGTTTAGCTTTAAATTTTATTGTGTGTAGCATTAATAACACCTAAAAATCAGCTACTACAGAGTTAATTTAATTTATAGAATTCTTAGATAAATTTATATATGTTTTTTAAATCTCATGCTTTACAAAAAAATGTACAAAATAATCTCTTTACAACAAACTCCGGTTTTAGAAGCATGTCATGGAAATCCAGGAATACTAGATGCCTTTGACTTATTTATTTTATGCCCAATAGAAGAATGCCCAATAAATATTTGTTGGTGACAAGGATAATTTTGAATGCATTCTGTGCCAAAGAAATCCCAGTGAAGTGTGGATATTTCCCAAGACACTACATAGCTGGCTCCAGTTTTAAATAAGCAATGGTTAGTTTTATTGAGGGGACTAGACAGAGGTCACCAGAGGAGTCAGCCAGAATTTGAAAGTGGAATACTGCTGGCTCTCAGCCTTGTTTCTAGTAACTACCCCACCCTATTGTTTCCAAGAGAACCAGTGCACACTGGATAGCTTAGCAGGTGGCATGGGCCGCAGCAATAAACAGCCCCTTTCCTGTAAGGGAGCGGTGGACTGGGTTTATGGATCCATGAGTTTTCCTGTAGAGAAGCCATTATGTCCAGTTAAAACTGTAACTGAAAAACATCCGCCTTTATCAAACTCAGCAATGCTACTCATACTTAACCCAAAACTCCTCAGCACTGCTCCCCTCGTCGATTCATTTGAACACATGTAAAAGCAGCTTCTGGGCTAAAAGATGGCATGGAGACAATAAAAAATTATTGTTTGTGTGTGATGAGACGTGGCTGTGCATTTAGTCCACCTGCGAATTAATGTTGGGGAAAGGAAGCCAGTTGGGATTCAATGAGTCTCCTTCCGTGTTTTTCACGTGTTTACTTCCTCTGCTTCCCTAATGAATTCCATCGCTTTGGAATTCCAAACCATTAAATGGAATTAAGACACAGGCTCGTTATTTAGAGCCAAAAGGTTACAATCAACTCCCGTCCCACAATCAACCAATATCCTTTTGTTTACTTGAAATATAACAGGAAAACACTACCTTGTACCTAAATGACTTGGGGAGTTATTTTCATAATTACTTGCTGAATTTTCCTAATTAATCAGAAGTCTTTGGCACAAAAAGTCCCACTGTTGAGACCTGAGACACAAGGCTGGCAGAAAAATTTGTCAGCAGAAAAAAAAAACCAAAAAAAGAAAACTGTCTTATGTGCAATCTATGTGCTACCTGGCACAAAAAGTACTTTGTAAATCTTGATTATGATTACAACACAATGGTTAATTAGCAGGGCTTTTCTTTGTTCTTACAAACTTCTTTAGACTCTTTGACATTAATGAATTGAGGAATGAGAGTTTCCCTACTGTTGTATGCAAAAAAAAAAAAAGAGAGAGTGAGTTGCGTTGTTTTCCAAAGGATATCCCTTGTGCTGACAGTATTCCATGGCGTGAGCCCCACAGTACCCTCGCCAAAGATTCAAGCTCGCCAAAGAAAATGCTGACCCTACTGGACTTCAGTGGGTCAAGGAGTTTTATGGTGTGTGGAGAGTGACTGTAAAGTTAATCTCTTATTTATGTTACACTGTGATAATCCTGTCTGAATGTAACAGCAGCCACAAAAGTCAGGAAGTTAAAAAGAATTAACAGAAAAGAAATTTCATAGACCATCTTTTTGTTTTGACAGTTATTGGTCTAAACTTGATGGAGGGTTTGTTTGTTCAAAAAGCATTTTTGTGTGTCTCACTAAATGCACATATTTTATAATCACATAAATTTAAGTGAACACAGCGTATTTGGAAATATAAAGCCATAAATTAGAAAAAATAAATTTTGATGACATATAATTTTACATATTGGAGACAAAATGGGAGCCTTATTTAGGAGTATCTTAAAAATAACTGAGGGGCAGCCAGGATGGCTCAGTGGGTTAAGCACTCACTTTGCAGACCTGGGGACCAAGGATCGAATCCCGGCCCCAGCCCGTGAGGACCCGTATGCTGAACTGGGGAGTGTTCCTAGCTCGGTTCTCACCGGGGTGAGACCCCGGCCCAGTTCCTGCCCTGTGCAGCCCTGCGCCCACCTGTGGAATGAAACTATGTGGAAAAACCAATGATGTGCAACTATGGAGACTGTTCTGGGCCCTCCCCCTTCTCTCGCTCGCGCTCTCTCTCTCTCTCTCTCTCTCTCTGTCAAAAACAATAAAAATAAATCTGTAAAAATAATTGATCATTGAGAGTTTCTTAGAAATGATTCAGAATTTGTTATTTGGTTTTGTTTTTTACAATTTGAATTAGATTACAGAAATTTGGCAAGGAGTAATTTAAAAACTGTTTTTCCAGTTTAGAGAAGTTACTTTACAGACATTTTAAGTAAAGACATAGTAAAAGGAAACATTTAAGCATATTGCAAAATATTCAGGTTAGATGAGAAATAATTTCCTGAGGACATTTAATCATTGGAATGAGTCACCAAAAGTAAGGTCTAAAAACTCTTCCTCTAGTCTTTGAAGCATGATACATTTCATCTCTTCAGGATGGCACTGTGTGTGAATATGGATAATTATAATACATGATTTCAGGGAGAATATTAATTTTTCTGACTATGAATAAAAATTTTATTTTTTCAAACACACTTAAGATGGTAAAATCCACAATTATATTTTAATAGAATAACTAAGAAAACAGGCAAAGTTTTACATAAACTTTTATTGCTTCACTGAAAACAAACATGTTTCAGCATATGTGTTGGTGTTACAGGCTCTACAAAATTGTTAGCTTAGATTTTTGGCTCTTTTTCTACATGAACATAGCAGTGCATGAACTCATATTTGGAAGCCCAAGCAATTACATAACTTATTAAATCTTGCCAAGATCAATACTATTTCTTGTTGTTGAGTATGGTTTCTTTACGAAAAACAGTGATCATATATCATACCAGGAAAAGACCCCAAAATTAAGGTTTAATATGAAAGTTGTCATGGGATAGTTTTTAGAATAATTTCACCAGTGAGAAGACTTTTCACTAGTGAATCAAGGCAGATTTAACTCCCATTATGTAACACACTAATCTTTGAGATGCAATACCATCTTCTGAAGGATTTACGTACCAATAGCCATGCCACTGTCACCCAGTGATATAGGTTAAAGCAACTTACAGATCCATTGCTCATTCCTCTCTATATTTCTAAAATGAATGGGTATGTGCAGTAAAGTAGATTTGTCAGAAATATAAGAGAAAAGAAGGATAAAGACTGAGTTTAAGGTCCACATGCATGTAAGAGAAGAGACAATAAGGAAATGCAACTGAACAGACAGAAATGAGTGGTCCCAGCAGTATAAGGAGAGACAAAAATATCATGGTACCCTACGAATCAAGAGAGGAAAAGTTTCAGTAAGGAAAGAGATGCACACCTACCTTAATCAAGCAAGGGCTGAAAAGAAATCAAGAAGATGAGGACTGGGGAAGCCAGGATGGCTCAGTGGGTTAGGCGCTCACTTTGCAGCCCTGGGGACCGAGGATCGAATCCCGGCCCCGGCCCGTGCGGAACCATGTGCTGAACTGGGAGCTCCCCTAGTTCAGTTCTCTCTCTGTCTCTGTATCTCTCTCTCTCTCTCTCTCTCTCTCTCTCTCCTCTGTCAAAATAAAAATAAATAAATAAATAAATAAATAAAAATTAAAATAAAATAAAAGATGAGGACTAAGTAAAGCCATTAGATTTGACAGTGAAGACATTATCATAGACTTCCTGATCAGAGACTACAGTGGGTAAGAGAGGATAGGAGATGCCACATGAGTAATTAAAGAGAGTGATTATATGGATATTTTGCTGGAACATTTATCATTGGGTGTGGGCATTGGAAGCATTCACAAAGAAAAGTAGAACCAGAAGAAAAGAGGATGCTAAAACCAAGCATAAAAGGAAACTCCAACACTGCCCAATAGCAGTGTGCAAAGAGATTTAGAACAAAGTCCTTTTCCTTTTTCACTCCCTGAGCTCCAGAGTGCAATGGTGTATTCATGTTACTCCCTTTGGAAGTGTTTATGGTATGATTTTAAATGATATTTATACTTCTATAAAGTGTAGTTTTATGTTATTTATTATTTTTATGAATTAAAACACAGAGCACCTGATCTCCACATTAGGTAGCTTTCGCTAGGTTGTGTTGAGAGGTAATAAATAGTTTCAAGACATCAATGGCTTCTAATGACAGAAGTTTATATATTACCTACATTAAATGTAAGCCCATGTACATTTTTTTAAAGATTTATTTTTATTGGTTTTTTTCTTTTTTGGACAGAGATAGAGAGACAGAGAGAGACAGAATGAAGGGGGAAGGCCCAGGGCAGTCTCCATAGTTGCACATCGTTAGTTTTAGACATAGTTTCACTACACAGGTGGGTGCGGGGGATGCACAGGTCAGAAACCAGACCAGGGACCTCCCGTATGGGCCCCAGAAAGAACTGAACTAGGGACACACCACAGTTCAGCATATGGGTCCGCACAGGCCAAGGCTGGGATTTGATCCTTGGACTCTGGGGCTGCAAAGCGAGCACTCAACCCACTGAGCCATCCTGGCATCCCCTCCATGTGTATTATTAATTCATGGATCAGTATGACAAATGGCTCTTATCTGAAAATGTGTTCAAAGCAGGAGAAAGGCAATGACACAGGTTCACAGTGGTTCTGAAGCTTCTGCTCAGACATGGCAGATATTTCACTCACACACAACTGATCAAAGCAAGTCATCTACCTAAGAGTTGGGTCCAAGAGTGTAATTCTTTGACAAGGAGGGCAGAGAATAATCAGTAACAATACAATTTATCACAACTTTGAAATTTTGCAAAGCACAAAATGAATAGAAAAAAGTGAAAAATTTCTGTATTTTTCCAATTAGTTTACTGATGGGATTATAATATAAAATGTACTTTGTATCCAATTTTTTTTTTAAGATTTTATTGATTTTTGACAGAGAGAAACAGAGACAGAGAGAGATAAGAGAGAAGGGGGAGGGCCCAGAGCAGTCTCCATAGTTGACATTAGTTTTCCATATAGTTTCACTCCACAGGTGGAAGCGGGGCTGTGCAGGGCAGGAACTGGGCGGGGAGCCTCCCGCATAGGCCCCGGCAAGAACTGAACTGAGGGCACACCCCAGTTCAGCATGTGGGTCCACCTGGGCCGGAGCCGGAATTCGATCCTCAGTCCCCGAGGCTTCAAAGCAAGCGCTTAACCCGCTGAGCCATCCCAGCTTCCCCTGTATCCAAATTTTTTATTAATACTACATTATACATTTTCTTTTATGCCATTTAGTATTCTTATAAATGTGATTTATTAGGCTGTACATTAACCTATTGTCTAGACATTTTTTTTAGCCATTCCCTTGACTTTTGTGCTTTCTATTTTTCAGTTAATAAATTATCATTCAGTAGCTTGTGGCATTTTCTAAGCCACATTGTGAGGAAAATTAATGACCTGAGAACATATCCCATCATACCTTTAAAAATGGCTGCTTTATTCTCTCCTCCAGAAGAATTAATACTCTACTTAAAAAATAATGTTTTTTTGTTTCAGTTACACCTGAACACTTGTATTAACAATAATGTTCAGGAGGGCTGAAAAGTTTTTGGTTTTTCACACCCATTATTTGATTCATTATGAACCTGCTTGAGTGACCAATTAACCCTCCTTTTTAGCCATAAGAAGTTCTTTTCAATTATATAGTGAGAGAGTTATCAGTTCAGGTACTGTTCATTTCAAAATATTTATTAAGAATATAAATTATAAATTTGAATTTGTAGATTTAATGATTTTCTTGTAATAATCTGAAATCTAAAGAGATAAAAAAAAATTTAGTGAAGGAGTTGAAACTTTTTAAAAGATTTATTTATTGTTTTTGACAGAGAGAGAGAGAAAGATACAGAGATAGAGACAGAGAGAAGGGGGAGGGCCCAGAACAGTCTCCATTGTTGCACATCATCAGTTTTTCCACATAGTTTCATTCCACAGGTGGGCACAGGGCTGCACAGGGCAGGAACTGGGCCGGGGTCTCGCCCCAGTGAGAACTGAACTGGGGGCACTCCCCAGTTCAGCATATGGGTCCACCTGGGTGGGGGCCGGGATTTGATCCTCAGCTGCAAAGTGAGTGCCTTACCCATTGAGTCATCCTGGCTTCCCTGGAGTTGAAACTTGTTTGCCTACTCATAACCAATTTCTCCCTTTTACTTTTCTCAATAAAACCTTCCTACAGTAATCCAAATGCTTCCATGGAGACTGATCCCACTCTCCGTTTTAAGAATGAGCATGACTGTTTTAAGTTTAACCTTGATCTTACCAATGACTAACTCAGGAATAGGCAGTTTGCTCCATTCCGCCAATGAGATGAGAAGAATATTTGTGTTCTAAAAAATATTCCCTCTCTCCTAGCAGAAAGCCCAATAAAAAGTTATTTCTCTTTTTCCTCCTAAGATTTTCATGTTCCAAAGTAATACCTAGAACAGCTGCAGACAGTTTCCCAGCACTTCCGGAGAGCTCCAACCCCAGGTGTCATACATAAGAAATGGAAGAACTTTGTTCTCTGATGACCTTGGTGAGCACTGGATCAACCATATGGAAAATTTGCCGGACTTTTTGAAGTTCTTTTATATAAAAGCTATTATATTTACTTATTGTTAAGATAATGTAAGTAGAACTTCAGGATACTTGTAGGAGAAGGCATTAAAACTCATACAAGACAGGTCGAGATGCAAGAGTAGTTAGTATATTCAAAGATGTCCACTGAAAAGACTAAAATTTTCCTTGGATTTCTAAAACATAATTCTGTCTGATAGTTATACATGACCACAACACAAATCTATACATACTTTCTGCCTCTGGCTTTGACTCAGTAGTGGGAAGGTCTATATGTCACACAAAAATGAGCTGTGATTAATAAAATTGGAAGAAACTTACATTTAACATTTAAATATTGAAATAAAGATGATTATACAAAATGATTTCATTTTTAAAGTGTAAATGTATATACTGTTAAATAAATAAAAATAATTCTAGCTTTCCCCTGGAAAATTATTTGTCAGAAATACCCACAATTTTCACTCATAAAAGATAATAGCCTAAATAAAAATAAAAAATAAAAAAAAAGGATGATGCTGTCAAGTTTCATGTTTCCCACAGCACAAATAAATAGAGCTAGAGAATTACATTTAAGAATTAGTCATACTATGAGTTGATATGGAATGCATGCAATTCTACTTTATTTGTGAGAAATAATATTTGAAAAGCTGGGATTGGTGAAAGTCATGGATAATAAAAATATGATTTCCATCATTGGCTTTAAAGTCCTCCCTTCCAAGTCTCTCTTCCAAGTTTGTGAAGGCAAAATTCAGTGACTTTTATTGCCTTATATATTTTTACTTTCCATTCTCTATATCTCATGGAAATATAAATGAAAACAGCTGGCTAGAGTTGAATAAATAGGTATCTATTATTTAGACTACCAAGTCCTGCAGAATTAAGTTCTAACTAGAAAGATTCATAAGCAGACACAAGATCTCTCAATAAATTCTATACAAGACCAAAATGTTTCAATTGCAGAGAAAACAATATTTTTTTGTTTTTGTTTTTACCCATGATTATTACAGTGTGAAAACTGAAGGAGAGAGTTAAAGAATAATTATTTTAAAATGGGATATATATTATTTTTTCTTAAAATAAAAAAAAATTGTATCTGCATATACAAATCAACTATCCAGATAATTAAATTAATTTCTAGGTTTTTATTGTCCCTAAACCCCTGGTAGAGTCAGAGAAAAACATTCACAATGAGATTTACCAAATTCTTACCCATTAAGTTTAACAAAATATAAATCCAAAATGAAAGTATCATCAAGACTAAGAAGTAAGCTGTGAGAGTGATAGATAGCAGGTTTGGAAACAATTTTCTTTAATTCTTAAGAATTTCAAACATTGAAGTAGTCAGATACAAAATATATAATAGCTGCATGTTAGTTTTCTACTGATGCTTTAACAAATTCCCACAAAATTAGTAGGTTGAAACAATACAGATTTATTATATTATGATTCCAGGGTCAGATTTCCTAGCATTAGGGTGTAGAGGGGCTGTTTTCCTTTTTGGTACTTCTAGAGGTGAATTTCTTCACCATTCCAGTTTCTAGAGACAACCTATATGCCTTGAATCATGCTTCTCTTTCTCCATCATGAAAGCTAGCCATATGTATTTCTCTGATCCTGCTTTCATTGCCACATCTTCTCCTCTAACCCACTTCTGCCATCCTTTCTTAATTTGAGTGAACCTTGTGATCATATTGGGCCCACACAGATAATCCAGGATTCTTTTCCTGTCCACTGATTAGCAATATTAACTCTATCTACAATGTTATTTCCCCTTTGCCATATGTCCTAACATTAAGAGGTTCTGGTGATTAAAACAGGGAAACCTTTGTGGACCATTATTTTGACTACTACAAATTCTAAATGATTAAGAAAATAAAATATGAAAAATAAATATGAGTAAGCAATACATAACCACCAGTAATTGTCAGGAAGACTTTTTTAAAAAAACAAGATGGAATTTCTTGAATAAAATATACAATTTTTTGAAGTTAAAAAAAATCCATAAAATAGTTAAACATCTTTTAACATAAAATTGAAGAAATAATTTGTTAACTGAATATAAATATCTGATGAAATTACTCAGAATTTGGTGCAGAGGGGGAAGAAAGAAATAGAAAATAGAAAAGGGAAGTTAAAGATATGTAGAAGATAAAATAAAAAGTTCCAAGATACGTGTAGTTAGAAGCCAAAAAGGAGAGCATAGAGACAATGGATAGGAGGAAATACGTAAATAGGTAGTGACTAGAAAAATTTAAAGTAAATGAAAAACCTGAATTTGCTGATCCAGTAAACATAATGAATCTCTGGCAGTATAGATAAAAAGAAATCCACATGTAGATGTGTTGTGGCAAAATTTCAGAACACCTAAATTAAACAGATGCTCTTGCAAGCATCAAGAAAATAACGACCTATCACCTAATAAAGACAGAAAATTAGACAGTAAATGTTAAGCCAGAAGTAAAGATAATTTTACCCAAAGAAATTATTTTTCAAAAATAAAATTGAAGTGCAGTCCTTTTTAGATCAACATAAAGTATTTACTATTAACATTTCTTTACTCAAGAACCTTCTAAATAATGTAATTCCACAAAATGGAACATTATCACAGAAAGATAATCCGAGATAAAAAGAAAAGAATAATGATAAAATACAGACATTTATCTTAATGTGAATAAAAGTGTCTACAAAAAATAATAAAATAGCATCTAATTATTTATAGTTTTATTTAAAAGGACAACTATACTAGACAAAAATGTAAAT
>PVKE010019270.1:0-28648 GCA_004027555.1 Craseonycteris thonglongyai | reverse complement strand
AGTTGATAAAAAAATTAAATTGCATTTTAAGTTAGTAAAAATCTATCTTGAAAAAGTGTCGGAAAATCGAATTTTTTAGGTACCGCATGTACGGAATGCTGCTATCAAAAGTTGGGTCTGGAAATTTATTTTCTTCATGAGCCTATATCTCGAAAACTTAATAAGTGATTTAAAAAATAAAAAACAGTTTTGAACATATATTTTATTTATCTACCCATACCTCGCTGGAATGCACCTTATACTGAAACACAGTGTATAAACATAGTATGCATTTCACACCCATTCTTCCCCCTTAGACTACGCCTATGACAACAAGTCGATCGCGACACACTTTTAAGATAAAAAGTAGATCTTATATACAGAAAAGTTGGCCACCCCTGATATAGGTTACTGCAGTTCTACAGAAAGCCAAAGTCACCCCTCCCATGCCCACAGAAATTGTATTAACTATAGCAATGCAAAGCCTGATATATCATAGTTATTAAGGTATGAATCATCTCATGGTTCAAAACAATGTATCTAAAATGAAATTTAATAGAAGTGCAGTTGTTGTTGTTGTTAATATTAGGTGACCATTTAGTGCTTTCTAAGTTAAAATACCTAAGGTGGCTTACACTAAGAAAAAAAAGAGTTAACTTGAGGATTGTAATATGTTAGCAATTACTTGTTTCCAAGTTTAAGTTACTTTTTAAATATCATTATAGCTATAATATCATTAAAAACTTGGAGTACGAGGAGGCAATAATGAGATTTGGCCTTGTTAAAAAGGTATACTTTTAAATTTTTTATAAGAAAATATGTGCTATTCATGCTGGGTTATTCAGCATGAATTTCTATGTGGCTTTTCATATGTAGATAAATTTTCTTCTTTAAATATAACACTATGGAAATAAAAGAGACCAATCAATTTTCTTTATGGGTGAAGCCTGGCCCTGCTGCTTGGTGACATTTACTTTTAAAAGAGTAGATAACAGGTCTTGTCAGTGAGCATCACGGAAAGTATTATTTACCCCTCCTAAAAGCCATTACTATATGAGATGATTAGGTTTTGTGTAAAAAAAAAATTATTTGACTATAAAAATATCAGTTACATATTAAGAAAGTGAAATCCCTTTCTGGTAAAGTACAACTTTTTCTCTCTCTTTCTATTTTATACTATTTCTGTCTTCTTTATTCTGTGAGGTAAAATTTTATTTAATACTTTATAATAAATAAAGATAATAACTATACATAAAAAACTGAGAGGTCTTTACTTATCTTCAAAATTATTGTTCTTTATTATTACCAATGTAATTTTTTTTTAAGAGAAAAAGGTGTAAATGACGTTCGGTAATATCTTATTCTAAAACTTCCTGGCAAAAAAGTATACTTTCCTCCCGCTCAATGGCTTTGGGGAATATTTCATCTTCTGTACCCTATTTCTATCCTTGGGAAACATGTAGAGTACATACACATTACTATGTAAAAACACAAACTCTGTGGTGTTACCTATGTGGAACTTTGCCCTTTCTCACTCCTGATTTTGAAATCAATAGGTGGTAGTAAAATATCTTTTCTTTCATAATTAAATAGTTGAACACACTATTATTAATATTCTACCCTTCCAAATACACTCATCGGTCTAAAAGCTTAAAATGTAACAATGTACTAACTTCCATTCTGAAACTCCTAATTCTTATATTTTATATTCTTATTTCAGATGATCCCATTTAAGAAAAGCCATTTGTAACAAATGGAACATGAAACGTGTTTAAGTAATACTCACAAGCAACCGATTCTTGGAGTTTAAGATTCTAAGCTTTGTGGTTAGAGTATGTTCAAGCAACAGTGGAAGTTCACATGGTATATACAATTTATCGTTTGGTTGCCACCACACTGGAATTGTCTGCTGTCAAGCAGGTGTCCAAAGCTGTATCATTTAGCGAAAGTGTCAGATTCACTGGAGGTTCAACATCAACTTCTCTGCATGGAATCCCTATTTCTCTTGTAATATAACAGCAATAGGGATTGCTGTTATTCGTAATTTTGGTCTCCTATGGTCCTTGGGCACTCCAGAAAGGACAGAGATCATGTGACACACAGAATCTTAACACCATCCATTGGCCTCTTGGCAATCGTGGGTATTGGGAAAGCAAAAAACACAGTTTTCATATTATAAAATTTTCTTCCTCATTATCATCGCTTGAAAAACTAGGCATTAAACTAGTAGCTATTCAATGCTATTAGACAAAAATTGGAGTTATTACTGTTTTTTTTTTCCTTAGGGTTCCAAACAGCATTTTTTCTGTCTCTTTTTTCTTTTTGTGAAGCTCATTAGCATAGGATTAAATATAGCAGTGGCCAAATAACCCCATTAATGTTCTAGAATGTACCTGGGAATTCCTGACTTTTTTCTATTTGCCAGGAAGTTCCATTTAAAAAATGTGTGAGGAAAGCCGGGATGGCTCAGTGGGTTAAGCGCTCACGTTGCAGCCCCGGGGACCGAGGATCGAATTCTGGCCCCGGCCCGTGCGGACCCATATGCTGAACTGGGGAGTGCCCCCAGTTCAGTTCTCACCGGGGTGAGACCCCGGCCCAGTCCCTGCCCTGTGCAGCCCCACCCACCTGTGGAATGAAACTATGTGGAAAAACCAGTGATGTGCAACTATGGAGACTGTTCTGGGCCCTCCCCCTTCTCTCTGTCTCTGTGTCTTTCTCTCTCTCTTTCTCTGTCAAAAACAATAAAAATAAAATCTTTAAAAACTGTGTGAAATTTAAGTTTGCATCTCCATCATGTTACCTAATGCTGTAATATGTAGGAAAAGAAAAACAAAACTATGAATAAATTTCAGAAATATTCCAGCCACTGCAAATGTACACATCAAGTGAGAGAGAAAATTCTAAAATTTAAGTTTTTTAAATTAAAAAAAATTTTTAAGGCCTAGGACAGTGGATTTATGGTGAATTTTTCTGTTGACTATGACACTGAGTGTATTTTCATGAATTAACAATATCTATATCTTCTTTAATGAACTGTCTGTTTAAATATTTTGTTCATTTTTACTTATTTTAATATTAAGACGTAGGAGATATTTAGACATTATATTCTGAATATAAACCCTTTGAGATATATTTGTACATATATATTTCTATGACTAATATCAAGTTTACATTTGTATACTTGTATAGTAAGAAGTATTATTCTAAGATATTTTAAAATACAGATAATCAATTATTTTGTTACCATTGTGTTGCAAATATTTTACCTGGCATCTCTGCTAGAAATTAGATACATATATTTTCTATATATGAGTCTATTTGTGGACAGTTTTTGTTCCATTATCTATAGTTTTGTCCTTATGCTAATTGCTTATTGTTGATTAATTTACTTACACTATAAATCTTTAAAATAGTGTAACCTCTAATTTTTAAAATAAGTTTGTCTGTTTTATGTAATTAGATTTTTCATGTAATGCTCTCTAGCAGTTTGTCAAATTATATGATGAAGTCAGCTGGCATTTGAGCAGACTTTGAATCTATGGAGATCAATTTGGGAGACTTACCATGATAATAATATTAGGTCCTTTAACCCATGAATATAATTTTCCTATTTATTTTTTTTAAAGTGCTCTCAACAGTATTGCATAGTTCTTAAGTCTACAGATTTTGTACATATTTTATTAAATCTATCCTTAAATATTTTATATTTTGATGCATGTAAAATTCTTATTTTCTAAATTTTATTATAATATTTAATAAATGCAATGGGTTTTTATGTAAAGTTTATATCCTGTGATGATTTGGAAGTCTTTTATTAATTACGTTTTTTTCTTCTGATTTTTTGGATTTTCTAATTACACGATATTGTCATCCTAAAGTAAAGAAAATGTTAATTTTTACTTTCAAATCTTAAAAGTCGTAGTAGTTGTTCTTTTTCTTATCTTATTGAACTGTCCAGAAAAAAAGTTGAAAAGAAGTAGTGAGAATAAGCATCCTTGCTATGTTCTCCTCAATTTTAAGAAAGAAACAATCAGTTTCACCTTTTTTTTTTTATTACTGAAGATGTTCTCATAAACGATTTTCATTAGGCTGAAGAAAATCCTGTCTATTCTTAGTTTGCTAAGATTTTTTTAAAAATGGGTTTTAACTTTTGTCAAATGATTTTTCTGTATCTAGTAAGACAATCATTTTTTTTCTTTATCTTGTTTATGTGATAAATTACATTGATTCATCTTCAAATAATTAAATACCTGGGATAAACCCCACTAGATGTTGAGACATTATTATTTTTATAGAATGCTGAGATGTCCATTCAGACAGAGTTGATTTGCTAATACAGGGTCTGGCAGCAGTAACACCCCTTTTTTATGAGCTAGTAATCTCTATCCAATCTTTTATTACAAAATCACATGTAATTCTATAACATAACAATATCACACTGAAGCACAGTATTCTACTTTAAAAAGGGAGTTACTTTTGCCAGACCCTTATTTTATTAAGGACTTTTAAATCTATGTTAATGATGCATATTGCTCTGTAATTTTCATTTATTTTTAGTTTTCAGGTTTTTGTTGTTGTTGTTGTTAAGTTGCTGTTATTTCTTTGCTAGGTTTAAGTACAAAGTAAACGTTTTCTCATAAAATAAGTTGACATGTGTTCCCTCATTTTTTATTTTCAAAAGGAATTTATATTATGTTGAGATAATTCTTCAAATTTTTGCTAGAATTGAATAATAAATTCTTATTCTGGAGTTTTACTTCAGGTAAGGTTGTTATTTATGAATTCAATTTCTATAATAGATATAGAGTTATTGATTTCTGTTTGCTTGTGTGGCAGTTTTGGTAGTTCAGATTTAAAAAAATATATACCACTTCTTCAACTTGTTGAGTGTATTGATTTAGATTATTTTTAGCATTATTTGTCCATTTTATATATAATTAGTTTTTGCCTTTATTTTTTTTATCCCCTTTTGTCCTACTTATTATGGCATTTAATTTCTCGTAGTTTTTACCTTTTGAAATTGAGAGTTTTCAGAATATTGACTTTTGAACTAATTTCTATATTTAAACTCCAAGTCATTTTGGCTGCATCTTTTCTTTCTATTTATACTTTGTTCAAATATTTTTATTCTTGTGATTTCTTCTTGGATTTACACGTTATCTAAATGCATATTATAAGATTTCTATGATCTATGGTCCAAAATTTGGACTGTCTTGGTAATTATTTTTTATGTTTTGTGTTTGGAAACAATTGTGCATTCTATACTTTGGAAGAAAAGCATTCCATACATATCAATTAGGTCACCGATTGATAGTATTGTTTTAGTGTCTTATGTCATACTGATTTTCTTAGCTTTTTTTCAATTAGTTTCTCAGAGAGAAGTCTCAAATCTCTAATTATAATTATATATGTGTCTATGCCTTATCTTTGTTGTTAATTTTTGCTTTGTGCATTTTGAAGAAAATATTATTCAATGTTATTAGGTAAGACACACAGAGAGCCTCTTGTCTTTATAAGAAAGTATCTTTTAAAACTACACAGTGTCTTTTGATGGTATTTGTTCTATTATAGACCCCATTACATATTACCATTGTTTTATTTAGGTGATTAATTTAAATATTTAAAAAGATTAATTTTCATAAGTGCTCTGTTTCTCCTGTTTTTCTGTGCCTCCATCCATCTTATATCATTTTCCTTATGCATAAGGCAATCTTTAAATATCATTTTTTTCCTGTAAAAATAAGATAGTGAGCAGCGGGCTCAGTTTTCATTTCTCTCAAAGTTTTGTTAGTCTCCACACATTTTGGAGATATACTTTAGCTGGGTATCAAATTCTAAATAGTGCCATTTTTTTTGTATATCGGCACTCTAAATATGTCATTCAGCTTTTTTCTGTTTAATATTACCTCTGTGGAAAAGTCAGTTACTAGTTTTGTTGTTGCTTTTTTGAAGATACTATGTCTGTTCTCCTTTTTTCTTCTGGGTGCTTTTAAGATTTTCTCCCTATCCTTGGTTTTCTTTCCATGTAAAGGTTTTGAGACTTGCCAAGCATCTTCATCTGTGGGTGGTTGTCTTCCATAAATTTAAAATTTTTGTCTGATGTCTCATAAAAATTTTCTTTTTTAAATCTTTCTTTCTCTGTTAGCCACTCCAATTGAACCAGTTATAAGATGCTCTCATCGTGTCCTCTTTTTAACTCAATGCCTATGTTGTATACTACCGGTACTTACTACTCTATGCTCTCATTCAGTAATTTTCCCAGTAATATGTTTAATCCTAATCTAGTTCAAAATCATTTTAGTACTTAATTTAAGTTATATTTTCAACTTTAAAATTAGTTTTAAATTATTTTTCATGAACATAAAATTAATAGTAAAATTCTTTGCTAAAATTCACCTCCTTATAATTAATTTTTGAATTTATTATACAGTTATTTCCAAACCGATAACTAATAACTGCAGTATTAGTTTCAATTTCCATTCTCTATTTCTCTGATATTTCAATAATTTGTTTCTGTATTTTGTTGTGCCGTTAATATTTGATTGAAATTCAGATAGTATCTATTTTTAAAAATTATGACACTCAATATGTCAGTTTTACTTATACAGGATTTAATTTCTGAGAGACAGAAGTATCATAGCACCTTAATAAAATCAAGAGATAAGGTTAGTTAATGCTAGGTTTGAATTTTTGTGGATTCTGTTCTATTTCCTTGCTCTATTTCCAGGTCTATTTGTAGAGCATGGCATTTCAGGGATCTCAGCTGAAAACTAGGATCCTGTGAGCCATGAATTCCAAAATTTAACAACCACCTCAGTGAGAATATTAAGAATGTTGCTCACTTCTTTACTCTCTTAACTATAGTTTTTTGCTCTTTTTTCTAAATTTCTTATACTATTTAGCATAGGAATCAAAGGCAACCATAAGGAGAAAAGCAATGAATAATGTAAAACTGACCTGGATTTCTCCCATTCACTCTGGAATCCTTAAATCCTGGCAATTTTGGCTGCTCTCCAATGCTATTTGGAGAATAACTTTATAAAAGATCTGTCGTTTATAGTGCTTGCTAAGATGATTATTCTGATGGAGTTCTCCCTCATAGTCGGGAAAAAAAGTGAAATGCTTATTACTTAACTATTAATAGGTTACATATTCTCCAAATACAAATCCATTATCATTGTCCTTAATGTATGTCCCATTTAAAGAATGAATTATTAAAATGTTGGTCTCTAAATTGATGAATCTAAAATTTAATCTATACCGAGTTGGAGATGGGAGAAGAATGACACATGGTTTACTGAATGTTGAAGCATGTTATGAGGACACCTGAAAATTGTGGTCATGAAATCACGTCCTTCCCTTAGATGATTATTGCCACTCAATCTTAATAGGTCCTGTTTTAAAGCTGTGTCTTCAACAACAAAGTATATAATAAATTCACTTCAGTCTATAGAGTTGTACATGTATTATAATGTATGTACTTTATTTCTAAGGGTGTACAATATAAAGTTAGTTGTGTTTATATAATTTATGAATTAAAAAGGAAACATTTAGAGTGTATAGTCATAATTTTTAACTAGCAGGGTTTTTAAGCAGGAGAGAATTTAGAAAATATTTTAATAAAAAGCATTTGTAAACTCAAGACTTTGTCTCTAGGAACTAATTTCTAGTGATTTTTGTCTCCCTAGAAGAAATCTGAAGTCTCAAGTCTTGCTGAGAGAGTTGTTAAAATATTGATATATTGTGCAAACACAGTTAGTCTCTTTATTTTATACTGAAAACAAACAATCTCATGTCTTTTATTCTTGATTAGCTTCAACTAATATTTAGGCCCATATACGTGAAAATCCATATTTTTTCAGAAACTTTGAAGTCCACACAATAACTCCCCCCTGTCTCTCTTTTTTTCTCTGTCAAAAACAATAAAAATTAATTAAAAAAATAATTTTTAATTGTTAAATTTATTCAGGTGACACTAGTTGGTAAAAATTACATAGTTCCAGGTGTACAATTCTACATCAAATATGTATGACATTATGTGCTTGCTACCCAGAGTCAGTTATCTTTCCATCACCAAATATTTGATGCTCTTTCCCTCTTTCCCCACCTCCTGCCCCCTTCCCCTCAGGTAACCACTGAAGTATTGACTGTGTCCATGAGTCTTTGTTTCTTTGTTACTTTCAGTTTTATATTCCACCTATAAGTGATAAGAAAATATGAAATACAGCCATTTGTGATAACATGCATGGACCTTGAGATCATTATATTGAGATGTCAGACTGAAAAAATCAAGAATGTTTTAATTAGGTAGTTTTATTGATCAGTTGAAGAAACAGTTCAGACACTAAATAAGATGGTAAATTCATTTTCTTAACTGATACATCTTCTCAATTTTTATTCATTTGAATCGTCAGAACTGTTGAGAAAATGGTTTCGTTAAAGGACTCCCATTAATTCAGTCTGATTACCATTGAATCTTATAATCAGCTTCATATGTTAGTGTGAATAACATGCAATTTTGCTCTTGAGAAACATTGGATTTTTACATTTTTATCAACATCAATCAATGGCTGCAAGTTACTTATTAAATAGCACAATCTGGTTTAAATTCAGCTCATCAAATATGAGTTTCTCATCTCTCTGTTTAAGGTAATTTGACTTTCTGAAAAAAAAATTATGATGTTAACATCGTACAATTCATTAATGAAAAAACAAGCAGCTATGTGTCACCATAGGTTTCACAACTATAGTCTGCCCAAAACTTCTGCAATGTCTACTTTGAATACTAATGTCCATCTTTCCTTATATGAGAAAGGCAATATTTCCTCTACGGTAACTATTTCCTCTATGGTAGATTAACAATGTTTTATATTTCCATACATCTTAAGAGGAAGTTAGAGGGCCTGCTTTTCCATACATGGCAATCATCTTCTTTAACTGGCAGCATCTGTGACAGAACAAACTCCATTAACTTGTTGTGTTAGTGCTCTGTGCAGTCAGCAAGATCACCGCTGCATAAAATGATGAAATAACTAACAGACTTCCTCAGAGCTCTGCCCGGTGCTTTCTGACACCCATAATATATAATTACTGTTCACATCCATAGGTAGAATTTGGTATTCTATTGCTCAGACAATCCTTTGAAATTCAAGAAGATTCTTAATGAGAGAGATGAAAATAAAATACCGTAGTTCCTGTCTACGCACAGAGTTATTTATTATCCTTTTATTATGTACCTTCTATATGAACAACAAAAACAATAGAGTAAAACCTAATCCTCCCCCAACACCCCTTTTGCTAATATGATGACCAAACAACTTGGCACAACCTAAAGGGCTTCTGATAAATGAGAGTTTCTGACCAGCTGTCTCCCCCAGGCCCATTAGTTACTCGTTGATAGCAGAACACAAGGTGAGCCAAAAACAGAGGGAATGGGAGCTAATGAAGCCAGCAGACCTGAGGATACTTTACCAAATATGAGTAAACAGGAGACCGATATCACACCATTGAAAATAACCCACGCTGCGTGTTTTGAAACCAGTATCTTGTGCTGCAGATGATACAGATGCTAGTAGTTAATCTGAAGAGTGCCATTCTCTTCTAGAATAACTTGAGCCACAAGGAACATTAGCCACTTCAGAAATATAAATGAGGTTTTTCTTCCCTTCTGCCTCCATTTTCTGCTGCCTGCCTTTGCCCTTCTTTGCTCCCCTTCTGCCCTCCTTGTCCATTTGAGATGAAAGCTAGTATCAGAGCTGACTGCTGCTGGGTCTGCCAATGCAGACCCTTCATACATTGCATTTTAGGCTAACAAAATATAGGGAGCATGAAGCTAAGCAACTACAAAGGCAATGACTGAAAGCAAGAGTCAGAACACATGTAGAATGAGGAGAGGCATGAAAAAAAATCAACATTAAAATCAAATTCAAGCCTTTTTTATTTCTTTGCTAGCAAGAATGAGTTTCTGATTTGCAGATTCAGTATAACTAAGAAGAAAGGTATTTTTCATAACAAGGATTTATATATTCAGTCTTTTGTTGGAAAAAAATCCCTTTTGTATTACAGCAGTATCTCTTCTCACACTTTTATTTAAAAATCTTTTTGCATTTTCATTATAAGCCCTTAGATTGAGTGTTTTGTAACTTGGCCACAAAAATTCACTGCCGGGCAAAAATTTTAAATTCAAGATATGATTCTTGTGGTAAATTTTCTAGGCTATTAACATTTTTCATTTGTTCATTGGTGAGTTAATAAGACTATATAACTTGTTTAAATGTTCTAGTTATAGAGAATTGTTAATGCTTCTCTATTTTAGAGTCTTTTTCCTGAAATAAAATTAAAATTTAAATGATGTAATACTCTCCTCTGAATCAGTAATTTCATGTTTATAACACCCATGTTATAAGAAAGTAAAAAAGAATGACTTGAGCTTATTAGACAGGCTGCATAAATCTTACAACAGAATCTAGTGACAATTTATTTTTGGCTCTGCAGAATCACTGAAAATTAGGGTGGTAAAGAACTTAAAAGTCATTTAATTTGGTCAGGATATAATAATTACCCCCAAGCAATAAGTAAAATATATGGTCCTACTTTGCAACCTAGTCATAGAAATTTCCTTACATTTTGCTGAGGATGAAAAGGTTTTTGTTTAGGCACGATGGTCGAAGGCCATCATTTTCTTAAGGTAAATACAAATGCCATGGTGTGTCTCATCTGATTTTCATTTGACTTGAGAAGAATGCCAAAGAGACAGCATGTCATATTTATATATCACCATTCAATATCAAGTTCTATACCATCCTTCATATTTTTTCCCCTCAATTGCTTTTACAAATTTGTTGGGGGAAATAATAAACACTATGGCCAAAAATAAGGTATATCTACCTAATTGTGTATATCTAGGCTCATTTATGTAATTAGATCATTAAACAACGTGTCAAAGATTGTCTATTTTTATAATTCAAGTAAACAAAACAAACACTTATTGGTCACATATATAAAGCAATATCCTGGGCATGTGAACTTCAATGAAACATTATTGTTCTATCCTTTAAGTAATTCATACTCTAACAGAGGTAAAATGTAAATATTGATTAACCAAGTAGATTGTAGTATATCCTATGAAAAGTTTATGCAGCTGGTATTATAAAAACACAGAATAAGTCTTCTTTAATCTAGGGTCAAAAAAGTTTTACACACACATTATATATATATATTTTTTTTTTCAAGTATTCAAGGTAAGAAAAGTATTAATATGGCCAAAAAATAAAATAAAAGCCACAACAACAACAACAAAAAGCAATGGTCCAAAATACATTTCCAACATACAAAAAGCATATATAAATATGAGTGTACATACAGGAGAGAAAAGACTGGGATATTATTATTTTTTTTTAAGGTAGGCTTTTGTTGTTGTTGTTGTTGTTTTGTTTTCGACAGACAGAGAGAGAGATACAGAGACAGAGAGAGAACTGAACTGGGGGAACTCCCAGTTCAGCATATGGGTCCGCACGGGCCGGGGCCGGGATTCAATCCTCGGTCCCCAGCGCTGCAAAGTGAGCGCTTAACCCACTGAGCCATCCCAGCTTCCCCAAGACTGGGATATTAGAAGGAACAATAAATACAAGACTGAAGAAGAATACAAAATAGTCAAGGAATAGTGAGAAATAAAATCATAAAGTCAGAGTTTGGGGATTAGTCCATTGCAGGCCCTTTCTATTATGCTAAAAGTTTGTTATTCAACTTTTAACAACTAAGTGATATATAACCATTGAAAACTTTTCAATATTATTCTGATGTGATCAAATATGAGTTTAAGGTAAGACGCTGTTGACAACGATAGTTACTGTGGATATTGCAACTAAGCAACTAAAACTTTTCATGAGATTACTTTCAGTTACAAAACATATTCAGTGTGCATTTTTATCAATTCATGGGTTATTTACTGTGAGTGTTCAGATTATTAAGCAAAGGTCTGTGATTTGAGGCACTCACTAAGTACTAGGACCTCACAGTTTATCAAATGTCATTAATGGAAAAGGTTTTTCATGTGAGTGAATTAATAAACATCAAACCTATCATTTTTATCCATAATTTGTAATAATCGTTTACTTGGAATCTGCTAATGGCAGTGTTGGTATATGAAGTGGAATCAAACCTTATTCTTTTCCTTCAGGGGATAATAACTTATGTGTAATTAAAATGAAAGAGTAATATGACATGCCACAGAAATGATAGACAGTATGTACTGCAAGAGTTAATTAACAGAAACTAGATCATGTTATCTTATTTTTATGTAAGCCTTGAAGAATTCTCCCTCAGTGATCACTAACCTGTTATCATTTTTTTGGATAAAAAATGAGGAATAAAAGACATTTTAGAGGTCATTTATACAATATCCTCAGACATTCTCGAGGGCATTTGAGCATAAAAAACAAAGCATCATCTATATTTTCTCATTCCCTGCTGGACCTGCCTAAGGGAATAAAGATAATTATGATAATAAAAACGGTATCATTATTGCCTTAATTTACTGAGTGCTAATGGTACACTCAGCACAGTAGTAAATAATGTAAAACCAATGCTCACTCCAACCTCAGGACACAAACAGAACACAGTAACAAATAGTGATATAAAAGGGGAGGAAAAGCCCAATACTCAGCGGCATGTAAAAACAAAACAAAACAAAAACCAAACATAAAAGAGATCACTTAAGAAGACCAAACAAATACGTGAAAACAAGTGAAGGCAGCAGAATCTTGTGAGAAATGGAAGAATAAATAACACTTCAAAAGTGGTAAACTCTGAGACCAAATCAACTAGATATTGGAAGACAGTCATAATTTCAAATGTACAGTCCTATCCTCAGATCAAATCTCACATCCCACATGCCAGGCTTTGATTTGAAATGTCTGGTTATCACTATAAAAATGAACCATCTTGTGTATTGAAAGACCCAGAGCCCTCAGTATACGGCTGTAAATTTTTGACAATACACCAATAATTATGGGTAAGGTGGGAGGTATGAGGAGCAAGAGGACTTGACCAAGTCTGGATGAGTCAGAGATGTGTGGTGGTAGGATCCTGACTAGTAGTTTGGGATACAAAAGAAATTAGTCCAGCGAGAGAGAAAGAAAGAGATGGATAGAAAAAGAGTCAGAGAGAGGGTAACAGAGAGGTGAGACTGAAGAGTGAGAACTTTCTGGAATATAAAGGCTTATTAGTTTTTGTCTCAATATTTTCATAAATCCCACATAAGATTCTGCCTTCATCTCCATTAGACAGCCAGTATACTTATAACAATTACCTTTTTAAAAGAGTTTTGTTAGTTATAAACAAATAACCTTCAACCTTATTAATGAGCCAGTACCCAGTGACACCAGAAAACAGTAGTAGGCTAACGTAGTCATAATATCCAAGAAAGACAAATGACAGTAAAAGGGAACATTAAAAATATGGAACTATTAATAAGTCATTCTGGATAAATGAGAGTTGACATAAAATGTGATGTTTAAAGTATGAGATGCTATTAAGAATATGAACATTGGGGAAGCTGGGATGGCTCAGCGGGTTAAGCGCTCACTTTGCAGCCCCGGAGACCAGGGATCGAATCCCGGCTCCGGCCCATGCGGACCCACATGCTGAGGTGGGGTGTGCCCCCAGTTCAGTTCTTGCCGGAGCCTATGTGGGAGCCCCCGGCCCAGTTCCTGCCCTGCGCAGCCCTGTGCCCACCTGTGGAGTGAAACTATGTGGAAAACTAACGCTGTCAACAATGGAGACTGCTCTGGGCCCTCCCCTTTCTCTCTATCTCTCTCTGTCCGTCTCTCTCTGTCTATCAAAAACCAATAAAAAATAATAAATAAATAAATAAATAAATAAATAATAAATCTTTAAGAATATGAACATAGCGAATATGGTATTATCAAATTCTACCAATAGATTGATACAAGCATTTGGATCAAGTCCTTGAATTTAAAAAGATGAGGTTATTACATAACAAAATATTGGTAAATTTTTAAATCACTACTTTGAGACCAGTAGAAAATAAATGACAAAAGTTTTCAAAATAGATATAATGAATTAAATATGGAAACTTGAAATACTGTTCATACTTTTTGGTCACTGTTTTGCCTTCTCTGCTTAATATCTGGGTGCATAAAGCTTACAATTTTTACACCTTCATTTAAAAAATTATTTTACCTGAAAATATATGTTCTCTAATCATGTCATAAAAATGTAAAGATGCATTTTCTTGTATGAATCCTGCTTTTGGTGATTTATCTAAAAAATAAAATCTATCATCAAATTCAAATTTATGAAGATTTTCTCCGTGTTTCCTTCTAGGATTTTTATAATTTGCATTTCACATTTAAGTTTATAAGCCATTTTGAGTTAATTTTCTTTTTCCAGGGTAGTAACCATGCTATGGTATTCCACCATATGTCAAATACATTGCCTGAAACTTTGGCAAAATCAGAACTTTTTTTTAAGCTTTATTTTTATTAATTTTGACAGAGACAGAGAGAAGGGGGAGGGCCCAGAGCAGTCTCCATGGTTGTACATCATCAGTTTTTGACATGGTTTCATTATACTCAGGTGGGCAGGAGCCACGCAGGGCGGAAACTGGGCTGGGGGCCTCCCACCTGGGAGGCACGCCCCCTTGAGCCAGGGCCCAAACTAGGGGGAGAGAACTGAAATGGAGGCATGGTAAGCACACCCCAGTTCAGCATATAGGTCTGCATGAACCAGGGCCAGGATTCGATCCTCATCCCCTGGGCTGCAAAGCAATAATTTAACCCACTGAAACATCCTGCTTCCCCCCAAATCAGAACTTTTTAAAGGATGTCCAAGTAAAAATTGTTCAAGATAAATTGAACTAATCAGGCAAGGAAGACTTGATTCAATGCTATACCTTTAGAATAAAAAGGCCACAATCATGTCTGAATTCAACTCTGCTAAAACAAAAGGCAGGAGCATTTGTCAGACCTGAAGTGAGGAACATTGTTTGCTCCTCTTGTGGCCACCTGTGTTTGCTAATTGGCTATATCCAAAAGAAAACTCGCTCAGAACAGGAGGTAGGTTTACAACTTGTCATGAAGTGTCATTTAAGTTAGGCTCCTACCCTCCCACAGAGTCTGAGGTAGAGAGATTATCTTCCTTGATGATTACATTTCAAGGATGTCTTCTAAGTCCTTAAGAAAAATATTGTTGACTTGTAAAATTGGCAAGGTGTATTGTAAAGGTTTATATCTAAAAAGGTCAGAGTAAAAAATGTTCAATTACAAGTTTTCTAAAGTAAACGCTCTAAGAATGCAAGAGTCAGAAACCTAGAATCTGGAAGAAACCTGATTAAAGTTTTGTCAAGCTGAGAGGAATAGCAAGGCTGTCTTCTTCAGGGTTAACTTCAACAGTTGCCCTTCGAGAGGTTTTATTGTTTATGTTCTGCCAAAAATACTTGTGTGACCTGAAAAGATTAATATTTCAGTATATTTTCCTTTTTCTAGTCATTTCTGGAAAACAAACAACCAAATAAAAGGGGCCCCTAAAATACTTGTGATAGAACTTCATAATATTAAATTGTATAAGCTTCTTAGATTTTTCTCAAACAGCTACCATAATTTGCTGACACTTAGTCCTCAAGTCTGACATAGAGAACCACAGAGTCCATGCTAAAATAAATCTAGAACTCAGGGAAAAGTGTACAGATACATTTCATTAGGCATATTATAGTATAATTTTTATATTATGTATATTCTGAGAGGCTTTTTTAGGCTTCCATTATGAAGGATGCATTAAACTCTGAAATTTGTATATAATGCCATTAATTAAAAATATAGTATGTCAAATACTTTTAATTTCACACATTATACCTTGATACATCTTTAGTGTAAATATTTCAGATCATTCAGTTGTATTGTGTACATAACAAACATTCCAGCCATGGGGGGAGATAAAAATATATTGCTCTTTTTTTTTCTTTTTTTTTTTAAATATTTTATTTATTTATTTATTTTTGACAGAGAGAGAGAGAGAGAGAGAGAGAGAGAGAGAGAGAGAGAGAGAGAGATACAAAGACAGAGAGAGAACTGAACTGGGGGAGCTCCCCAGTTCAGCACATGGGTCTGCACGGGCCAGGGCTGGGACTCAATCCCCAGTCCCCAGCGCTGCAAAGTAAGCACTTAACCCACAGCCATCCCGGCTTCCCCAATATATTGCTCTTGAATTAGAATTTTCTTTATTCTAACCTTTGGAAATTGTCCTTTATAATTAACTCTTGGATTCAATTTTAGCAATTTTATGAATACACACTCATGGATTAAAAAAATAATAATGATACCTCAACCACCACAGTCAGGCCTTTGCTGAAAATGTGTCATCGTTTTAAGAGAACATTGAAAGAAAATGTATTCTGTGTTCTACTTAGTTTAGGCCCACCCAGGAATGGGTAGCGACTGTCTTTATCATAGATAAAAGTCAGTGACCTTTACTTTTGAGGACAAAAGTGGGAAGTCCAACCACAGTTTGAATGAAGAGATTACAATAATAATCTAGAATGGTGAACATTCTGTTCACCTTGGGCCTAAGAATCCTTTTAGTGAACACTCTGAGGTAAAAGAGTATGCCCAAAGATGGCTGACAACCTGAATGTTTCTAAAGAGATAGGACCTTCTATCGCTACTGTGATTCAGGAGAAATAGAATTGCTTACCCTCAATCAGATTCAGATGAGAACCTTATTTACATCTTCCATCTCGGAAAGGCTAGGGCACGAAGCATCTGGATGTGATCAAAGATAATTCCAGAGATTCAAAAATTCACTAGGGGGAAAGCAGAATGAGGATTATTAGAAATAGTATTCTGTGCTTTTCATTGTACTCATGTCCTTCTTCCCTGCTTATGAGTCTTTTCTTAATAAACAGAAATATCCACAATGGAACCAGGAGAATGAACATTGTTACAATTTTAGGAGAAAGCCGGGCAGTGCTCAGCTTTTGGACCTTTACAAGGTTAGGCTTTTTGCTTGTTTGTTATTTTATTTATATTTTTTAATTTTTGTTAAGATTTATTTTTATTGTTAGATGGAGAGAGACAGAGAGAAGGGAGAGGTCCCAGAGCAGTCTCCACAGCCATACATCATCAGTTTTTTGACAAAGTTTTGTTCCACACAGGTGGATGTGAGGCTGCACAGGGCAGGACCTGGGCCAGCAGTGTCCCGCATGGGAAGCACACCCCAGTTCAGCATATGGGTCCACACAGGCTGGTACTGGGACTCAGTCCCCAAACTTTGCGGCTGCAAAGCAAGCTCTTAACCCACTGAGACATCCCAGCATCCCCTGTTTGCTTTTCAAATTAGAAGTAAATCATTGAGAAGAGACAGAATTGAGGACAATGTCATAGGAAGAGCTTGGAAAATAATTCAGGGAAAGCAGACTACCCTGCCTCAGGCTAGAATGAGAAGAAAAAACAGTAAGAGACCCCTAAATACTTATTTACTTAGAGCCAGGCAATCTGAGGCTCCTAGCATGTATCTTCGTACCATTGCTTGACTTTACAGAACATACCACGTAGCCCAAGATGAGCAATCATATTACTTATTCTTCTTATCACTGTTGAGAGACAGCTTTTCATATGCGATTGTCAAAATAATGTTTTGGATCTCAGTAAAAAGGTAGCCTGATCCTGACTCACAAATGCTAAGGCCCCACCTACACCAATTTATGTCAACTGTCTTAACTTCCCAAAGTCCTAAGACACCCATTCATCCCTAAGTAACAGAAGTTGTTGAACTTGATAGCAAAAGGTCCTCAGAAAAAATATTTCATAACATTTAAGAATGTTCTTAATTATACATCATGAAAAGTATCATTATTTCAGTCACTACAGAATAACTAAACATATTGTGATAGTTTTAAAAACTAAAAGTACATTTTCCATAGTTTCATCGACAACATAGTTGTGTAATGATTAAATATTTACTAGCCACATTCTAGACATGGCCACAAGAAAATCGCTGCAGTTTCACCTACAGCAGTTCCACGTGTCCAGCTCTGGCTGACTGTGGATATGGCAGGTCTACCAAGGAAGCATCTAAAAACAACACAATTATCTTTTTGTAACATACAACTTTTTTTTTTTTTTTTAAATAAGATAATTCCTCACAGATACCTCGTCAAACAAGAATTCAGGTGTGGAGGAGAAATCCATATAATTCTATTCTAATCGGGAAATTTTACTGTAAGATTGTATGTTGATATTTAACTCAATAACAGTGTCAACACCCTACAAGGAATGGGATTTAATGTAAAGAAGTACTGTAGCTGGGAGCACTATTTAGGGGATAGGGCTTGATGGTATGTGTACCCGTAATCACTGGTTAGGGAATGTGACCATGGGAAAGAATCTTGGAATCTCTACAAGTCTTCTAGTCTTAAGGTAGCACTGCTTCCTGTAAATAAGTTTTATCAGTGTCTCCATGATAATTATGTCAACATAACACTTCAAAAATTTTTGTTGAGGATCTGCTTTTGTTGAGGGATTTCCTCAGTAAAATTTCCACTGTCATCTCCTCTTCTTTCTCTACTACTCTGTACTGGGTTGCATAAATAAACGGTGCTGTGAGAAGGCCGGGCAACAAACACAAAGGCATATTATATTGACTTCAAAACACATATTTTTACTTGTTAATATTTATGAAATCTGACTGTATCCTGCCATTGATGGTGTACATAAATTAAATGATAAGGCATTTTGTTTGTTGAAGGCACATTAAAAACTTTGTATATTACCATGATTAGCATCTTAGATTTAATAAAATATGACTATGATATACCCTTTGGCTAGTGAAGAGAGGAATAGAAATCTCTTACAAAAGATTGTGACCTGGAATTTGAGAAACCAAGCCTGACTGATTATCAACAATAAAGGACTCTGAATTATAAGATGTAACAAACAAGGCTGGGTAAAGAAAGGATCACAAATTCTGGAATTTAAGAGACTTGGCTTAAAACCACAAGGCCTACATGAAACATTTATTATCAATGTGACAGGGAAATGTCTTATGAGTAACTTCTCTGAGTTTTACTTCTTATTCTGTAAATTGGTATGATAATATGAATACCTATAGGGCTACTGTGAGCTATAGATATATGAGCAAACCCTCTAATAACTATTATGTATTTAAATTGTTATGCCACTATTAGAAACATAATGTTGTTTATGCTTCTATTTTGGTTTTTATAGGATGAGAAACGGCTAGAGTTCCACTTGCAACCTTACTCTTTACTGTATCATTAATGATGACTCACAGATATATCCTCCTGCAATGTTTATTTGGTGTTGAAATCACCTGAATATATATAATTGCTCTTATTGTTGCTTCAATTTCAGTCTAATCACTCTAATCACATGATGTTTCTGGCAAGTTATTTTTGTACAAAGTATAGTTACCTGAATTGAACTTGGTTTAATTAATTTATTCAATGGAAACAACAAGAATAGCCTTTGAATGGTTCAAATTAGTCTAAAACTAGTTACAGGAGCTCAGGGATGGAATAATGACACAATCAAGGCCCAAAATGGCAAAGCATTTTCATAGAAGAATTTTTAAAAATAAATTTCCTTTTTGTTTCCCAGGACCATGGAACCTCTAAGTGACAATCATTCATCGCAACACAAATGCCAATGTATATATATTATATTCTGTAAGCACCATAATATTCTAGAAGCACCAATTTTTAAAATATAGATATAACCAACATCCATGCAATGATAAATAAAATAAATAATTTGAACAATTTTAAAAAATACACCACACTACTAAATTAGTCTGATCTTTAAGAAATTTTGCCCAGTAGTACCAATGTTATTAAAAATAGAAAATCATAACAAGTACTCATTAGTATTTGCATATATAAGTGAGAATGTTCTCAACTACAAATTACATTTTCTAAAGAACATAGAAGCTGTAGATCAGAATAAAAAAATGTTTAAGAAATACAATGTTTTAGGGAATTTTCAAATGCAATGTTAGCAATAACAACAGCAAAAATAATTGTTTCTTTTTCAAACCAAATATTTTATTTGAATAAAATATTGTGAAAATTTTCCATTATTAAAATGCTCAATTACCTGAAAGGAGAAATAAATTCCTCAACCTGATAAAAGAATATCTATAATAAGCCCAGAGCTAATATACTTACTAAAGAAAGAATTAATGCTTTGTTCATAACATCAGAAACAAGGATTCCTATTGTAACTCTTCTACTCACAGGGTATTAGAGGTTCTAGTCACAACAATTAGGCAATTATCCTAAACTTGATCTTTCTCTTCTGTAATACCTCTTCCAGTACCATGATACAGAACATTCCTACTTTGTACAAATAAAATATGTATATTTCTAACTTATTTTTCTTTATAATAATTCAAAGTTATGAAAGTAGAGTATTTGCCTTAGATAGAACTTACTTTAATTTACATTTCTACTTACAATTACTATGGGGGGTTCGGGAATCATTTATATATTTTGTTATTAGTTAAGTAGAATGGGGTATTGTGCTTGTTATGAGATAACTGGAAGAAAAAAAAAATTGCTGGCCAGGTGTTTACTCTTTTCTAGGTACCAAAAGTTATTACTCAGACTTAAGTCTGCTATGATTAATCATAGTGTTTCAAAAACTTTGTTCTTACATTCACAGGAGTCTTATGCTCTTTATTTCTCCATGTTGATCCTTCATCACTGACTTTATAACAGTTTGTTCTGTCTTGGTTTTACTTGTTCCCATCTCCAGTAATAATTTTACTTCGTTCACCAAACCATAAATTGATCACCTTGGTTCCAAATAAGAGCCACCAGTGAATACAGATACTGATTCAATGTCTCTTTGACTGTGTTAAAAGAAATTAGCTACTACAAATCAAAAACAGAATAAAGATTTGATTATTATAACATTTATTCTTATTTAGGTAGTTTGTTTGTTTTTGAAGTCAAAGAATACCCAACCAGCTGTATCCATTGGTATTATGTTGTAACATGTATTCCCCAGACACCTTGACTAGTGTGTTATATAAGAAAAGTACATAAAAAATAAAGAAGAATGATTTTCTCCAGAGAATCAGTGTGATGTGATTTTGAAGGTTATCTGTACACCTAAGCGTGATTTTTAGAATTTTCATTGAAAGGAAATGTCATAACCTATAGTCCATTCTTATCTGCTCTAATAAAAAAGGCAATGAATGTCACAACTCTCTGATAACATTTATAAAGTTTAAACATGTCAAAATTACCTACTAATATTATTATTTCCATAAAATTTCCACAAGGTGAGAAAACCAGAAATATCAGTCTGGGCAACCATGTAGTATATTCTGGAGCCATTAAATTTCATTTTATGTGTTATTTTTTTAAATATAAGTTTTCTTGTTAGACATCTCTTTTGGACCTACCTATCTTCTATTATAATATCTTTATTTTTAAAATTGTCTCACAAATAATTAGCTTGCTTTTCATGGTACTATACAAATAAAAAGCCTCATTACCCTTATTGTTATTATGATTATTATTATTTTATATTCATAGTTATATATTTCAAGTTCAGAAAACAGACATTCATATATATTCATGTAATGTTTCTGACATGTGGTAATAAATACTTGGGCAAGAGGCTATTTAATAAAACATAATACAAAAAAGAAAAAAGAATAATTTTGTAAATCTCAGCATGATATGACTGACATTCAAGGTTATAAACTAAAGAATAGATTTTAGAGGTTTTGTAGAATACGAAGATTATAACTTATAGTGCACATAGAAAAAGTTGAGGCTAAGAAAAGATAAATAGGATGTAAATTAAAGAAAATAGTTTTGTGTTTTGTGGGAGTTTGGGGTGGAGTTTCAACTAAAATGTTTTTATTGTATTTTAAATTAAAATATCCAAATGAATATGATTTATTAAAAAAACTGCTGTAATTCTGTGCTGTAATCTACACAGAATTACAATGCAAATTATAAATCAAGCAAGGGTCATTATATATCAATTAGTTCAGTACAGATACCTTACAATCGGTAAATCAACACTTATTTTTGAATATATTAGATAAAAGCTCTAAATTTTAAAAAAGTTTCTGATAATTTTTTGTTAACATTTATTTTACAAATAAAAATATTCTTATTTACCAGTCACTGGCAATCCATCTGTCAATAAGTATACATAATTCTCAGAAAAAGTAATAAATGAGACTAAAGTTATCCTCAAGAACTTTGGAGTTCAGAAAAGAAGGGAAATAGTCACATTATGTGTGTTTCAGAACAATATGCTACTATTAATTCCTTTTCATGATTTCATTGAACTCATTCAGCAAAAGACTTACACTATTTTAAACATTTTGTTCTGTGCTGACGGGTATCCTGAGATTAACACAAATTAGTCCAAGTTTAGAAAGCAAACTGGGCTTTTTCTACCTGCATTAGTAAATCTCCACTAAACCTGGTCCTGGTGATTTCATTTTGATTTGACATCTGGAATGAATATGTCATGTGATTTGACATTTTGTCGTTACCTGGGTGAAAACTCAAGAATAAATGTTAAGAAGATTAGGTTTAGGACTCATCATGGAAGAATAAAGGTTGAAACTGGTTTAGGAATCTGATCACAACATGAGGGCTGTGTGGAAAAAAATCCAGCCATTGTCAATATAACAAGAACAGTTACACGGCCGGATACTTTCTGGAAGTCCTCATATATCAATCCAATCTTTTCCATCAAGTTTCAATAATCAACACATATCACAGATTGTTTTTCTCCAAATTCCTGAAATTTGTAACTATTCATTTAACCTTTTCTTGCCTATTTTCATTCTTATCCCTCAGTTTCTAAGTGTCTTGCAGGTGAAGTAATTTCCTCTATTTCCCATATTCACCTTAATATCCAACATGGTACTGTGCAACACTTGATCTTGTGTGAAAACTCACACATTCACGATATCAGTATCTTCATGGAAATTGCATTGAGTGAGAAAGGATTGAAAAATTCCAGGGCTTTGCAGATTTATGGAATTATGATAGAAGGGTATTGATGGAGAGAGACATTGAAGAAAAGCAGGCTTATTTTTATATCTCCCACCGAAGACATTCAGTGCCTTGTACATAGTAATAAGTGATAAATTGATGTTTGCTCTGAAAAAAAGATATATTGTACTTACCTTTATTAAAAAATGTGCCTCTACCTTATACTCATAAGCCAAGGGTATAGGAGCTCACCATACTTAGAATTCTGCCCAATTCACATGGTAGAAAAAGTAGGTAGGTGGGAAGAAATCTTGTTAAGCTTCTTTTAGTTCCCAGACATCAAAGGCTTTTGCTTTCCCTCCAAGGGCATTTTACTTCAGTGAATTGTGGCTTGCACACTATGCTTCCTACCTACATCCCAAGGCATTGTGAGAATTAATGAGATACTCAACCTAACTCACATATTTCTCCACACCTCTGTGGATCTCCTCCACACCCCAAGGAGTACTTTACAGGCATCTCTTACTGGAATTTCAGTATGCTCAATTAAGGAAATTTAATTAAAAATTTATTTCAAAAATAACATCAAGCTCCCCAATGCTTTTAAATTTACAAGCGTTCCTCTCTGTAAAACACATATTAATTAGAGATCCCAGCTACATTTGGTGTTCTTTCGATGTCTTGAACTATTTAACCAAGCACTTTCCCTTTTAATTTTACAAAACCAAATGGAATTAGGGGAAATGGCCTACAAAATTAACATGCATCTTGGACCCTACTTGTTGCTTCCGTGCTTGAAGTTCTCATTGCAATTAGGTAGAACTCCACACTGATGAAATAAGGTGGTGGCAGAGGGGAATGTTAATCTGGCCTTTCACCTGTACTTTTCTGATTAATTTAAACTTAAATCATCAAGATGTAACCCTTAAGGATCAGTGATTTTTCAAGATCATTCTTTAGTGTTTTATAGATGTTCAAAGTTCCTCTCCCTTTCAATACTTTCCTTCACACTTAATAAAGAAAGAAAGAAAGAAAGGTACATGTTTAAAGACCCAGGAAACAAGAGATGTGGAACAAGGGTGGCCAGACCGGAAAGTGAGGAAACCAAGTGTTAACTTGAAACCTAAAAGGCTGAATTAATTAATTTACCACATCTGAATGAAATTGTTGTGTATTGTAGGAAGTGTATTGGCTTCTGAAGTCAAAACACTACAAAACAAAACAAAAACTTTGTTCTACTATCAATACAGTAGGCTCTGTTATAAACATCCTATATGGATGAAAATATTAGCTTCTACACTGCTCAGATTCCTTGTTTACAAAGAGGGAACTATAATCTCCAGGCCACCTTGTAACCCTAATTTTTGTGTCTCTGTTATACACCTATTTCAACACCAGGAAACTGTCCCAGTGTCTCAGGAATTATATTTTACTTCTCCACATTTCCTGCTAAATAAGGGCTCAGCCTGAGGGCTTGTGACATAGCCATAGTTCCTGGCAAATGATAGACCCTGATACAAGTTTACTGAATTATCACACTGAAGTGACATAAATAAATACCAGTAAAATGAAAGAGCTGCATAGATGACCCATTGCCCCCCCCAAATAAGTACCTATATAGATAATAGTTTTAACTTTTCTCTTTTGATGTTACATTCTAAAGAAGGTGGAAAATAATTGACAGAGAGAAATAAAGGCCTATGAATAAACAACAGTCAGGTTTTATGGAAAAGTAAGTCAAAAAAAGTAGAATGACCTGTATCACAAAGACTGTGATGAGAAAAAAGGCAACTTTATAAAAGGAAACTAGGCCACCGGGGCCTTAGCCGCTGTCCTAAACTGCAGAATACTGTATAGTCTGTTTAATTGTCCACAAGTGGCAAATTACCATTTTTCATTTGTTTTTATTTCTCCTTGGTAATTGGAAAGATAATGCAACAGTATCGAAAAATAGCATTTATGAGTTCTAACAATAAGGACCTAAAAAAGTAACTATTTTGAGACTTAATGAAATATCCATGTGCAATTCTAAGATGAATGAGTTAATCACTAAACGAAGCTGTCTGAAGAAATATCCAATTTAATTGTTTTGCATAGATGTTATCTTCTGCCACATTAAAAGATGTTCATACAAAATCATTCATCAGCATTAATCTTGGCTGCCACATTAGTCTACCTTTCCAGGTTCCTACTGTTAATTTTATAAATGACAATTAGTACAACGTGACTTACCTGAAATGTAGGACTATTTCACATTCTTTAACTCTCTAATGTCTAGGTACATATTTTTCCCCCCATCCTTTCCCTCTTATCTGGTTGCTCAATTTCCTATATTCAAAATAGCTTCATCTTTTTCCTATAATCCTCTTACTTCTGTTTACCTTCTCCCTCCCACCAAACCAATTTATTTCTTACTTTACTCTTCTTATCTGGCATCCAATGCTCATGGATTTGATCTTAACAAATAATAGAGTCAGCTTTTCAGCTCTGCTTAAAGATTCATTCTCAATCTGCTATTGGTTCCTATTAAATGCTATTTGGAAAGAAATTATATCTTTAAAAGATCATTAATAGGACTGGTTAAATCCTATTATTATATGAAGCCAAATAGCCATAATCTATATACTATACATGATCATATCATATCAATTTAGCCTCTCATAGAATCACTTTCTCTTAATACAGTGACGCAGTTTTTGCCTTTGCCTTTTATCTAAAAATGTTAGAAATAAAGACTGTTGACAGCTGTAGCAATCAAAATCCTCTAAATATGAGGGGTGATCAAGAAATTTGTGGAATAAAGGAGAAGGATAAAAAAAAAGATTTATTATTTTCCTTTTTAATGTTCCCCTTTAACCTTAACACTTTTTTCAGATTTTTCAATAGGTTTATTTATAGCCTTAAAATTTTTTTTGTTTTTGTCCCCAAATTACTGCTCTAACCTCTTCATTATTTATACATTTCTTCCCTCAAAGTTGTTTTTGTTTTGTTTTGTTTTGTTTTTCTTCCCCTTATTTGGGAACAAATAATCAGGTGGATCGAGGTCTGGACTGTAGGTAGGGTGGTTTAACATTTAGAAGCCAGAGTTGTGAAGAGTAGCCAACGCAACATTGCTTTTGTGCAAGGGTGCGGTTGTTGTGCAAAATCAGCATCTCTTTGAGTCGCTTTCCTCTTCTTTTCTCCTTCACCAATTCTTTTCAGGGTTTCAGCAGACTGAAATAGTACTCTCCCTTAGCCTTGTGACACCCTTATCTTTGTAATCAATCAGCAAGATACCCTCTGTATCCCAAAAAGCATTAGTCACAAATTTTCCAGCCATTTGCAACACCTTGAACTTCTTAGGGGGTGGCATGTTTTTTTCATGCCACTGCATGGAACCCTGCTTTAATTCAGGCTTATCATGATGGACCCAAGTTTCATCTGCAGGGACAATCTGTTTAACACTTCATCTTTGTCGTCTCTGTAAAAGTCCCAAAACTGTTGTGAACACTCCACACACTGTTCTTTGGGAAGCAGTGTGAGCATTCTTGGTACTCATCTTGTACTGACTTTTGACATCCTTAGATGCTGATGGAGAATATTCAAAATGGTTGTAGTTGGAACTTCAAGTATCTCTGCAAGCTGCTTTTAACACAATCTGCCATCCTCCACTACAAGTTTCTACGTTTTTAACGATGTCTGAGGAAGAGGCCTCAACAAAGCATCCCTGACGGAGGTTGTTTGCCATCAACTCTCTGCCTTGCTTGAAAAGGTTATGCCACTTGTAAACCATGAATTTCCCAGGGCAATAGTCCCTGTAAACCACTCACATCTCTTCCAAAGTGGTTTGAGTTGTTTCCCCTTGTTTTGCGAGGAACTTAATGATGGAACGAAATCCAATGTTACCCATACTTGGGATTTTCTTCACATTCCTTATGCTTCTTTGGTGATATCTGAAAGAGCATGGCTGCAAGTAGGCTAAAATTTGGCAGATATACTAAGTCACACAATCGAACCGTGTGCACTCATACTCCCACCTCTCCAATAACCCCTCCATTTTGTGAATCTCTTGACCACTCGTGTACATATGCAGCCAGACAATAAAGTTTGTAAACTTGCCACAGTGCACTTATATTGGCATGGCCATACAAACAAGTCAGAAAGGCTTTATAACCTTGGTATTTCTGTGTCTCACTGCTGTGTTCCTGTCGAACTATGGCAGTGTCTTCATGAGTGGTATTCATTATTGTTGTGTGTTTTTATGTGTCTTTGTGAGAATGTCAGAGTTTGAATTTGCCAAGACCTTCTGAAGATGCAAGACAATGTTTTTACTGGTTATGAAACATGGATATAACGATAGAACCCTGAAACAAAGCCTTAAAGTGCACAATGAAAGTCGGCCAGTTCTCCAAGATCAAAAAAGTTCCGTCATTCCAAATCAAGAGTTAAAATGATGTTCTTAACCTTTTTTGATATCAGAGGTTATTTATTATAAATTTATACCAACTGAACATTCAACCAAGTTGACTATTTGGAATTGCTGATAAGGCTATGTGAGAAAGTTACATGAAAACATCCTGAACTTTTCACCAACAACTCTTGGCTCTTGCATCATAACAATGTACCAGCTCACATGACACTATCTATGAGGGAGATTTTAGCCAACAAACAAATCACTATATTGGAACGCCCTCCCTACTCACCTGACCTGGCCCCCAGTGACTTTTTCTTTACCTGAAAATAAAGAAAACATTGAAAGAAAGAAACTTTGATGACATTCAGGACATCAAGGGTAATATGATGATGGCTCTGATGGCTATTTCAGAAAAAGAGTTCCAAAATTGCTTTGAAGGGTGAACTAGGTGCTGGCATTGGTGCATAGCTTTCCAAGGAAGAACTTTAAAGGTGACCATAGTGATATTCATCAATAAACTGTGTAGCACTTTTGCTAGGATGAGTTTGCAAACTTAATTGCTAGACCTTGTATTCTTCTGGGAGAGAAGAAAAAATAGAAAATGATTGATTTCTCTCACAAATAGTTTTTTTTTTTTTCCTCTCTCTTTTTTTTTTCTCTCTTTGACAGCTAGGAAACTCAACATCACATTTATTTTATATTCACTTCTCGCAACTAGTAATAAAAACAATGTAACCACTTTAAGCCTAAAAATGAAATGCAGTTTCAAATATTTCTGTTTTGAACTATTTACCATTATCATGGCTTCTAGATTCAGAAATGTGTGTCACGTATATGGTACCAAATTCTAATACAATTTTCAATATAGTTGTTTTGCATAGATGTTACCTCCTGCCAGGTCAGGAGGAGATTTGTATAGAATGATTAATGACCATTAGCTAGATATAAAATTTCCATGTGCTAATATATACAAAGTGTGATGTCATTGAACATTTCAGAATTGATCTATATTTAAAAATATAATATGTAGACTGTCATTTTATATGCTACTCATAAATGCAGAATTCTATTTCATCTTAATAAAATATTTGAAACAAAATTATTGGAAAAAATCTAATATGTAAAATTTTCAAATTGAATTTCAAAATTAGGTTCTTATTAGAAATTTAACTATGTTAATTTGCATGGGAATATATGTTCTAACAGGGAACTTAATAAGAAGGCTACATAGGAGCTCAAGATTCTCTTTGACAAATATCTTCATCAGCAAT